>JAJOZX010014023.1:5000-17500 GCA_023014485.1 Bathynomus jamesi | reverse complement strand
TCCTCTCTTTTTCTGTACCGTAACAGCTGAAATTTCTCAGTGTTAAACTTCATATTTTTGTCTTCCGTTCACTTGTAGATTCTGTTCATGTCGGGTTTGTAGAGATCATATACCTTCTGGGTTTCTCATTTTTCTACTGATCTTTGTGTCATCGGCAAAGAATGTTACTGTGCTGTATCTGGTAACGTCCTCATCTATGTCAGTTAGCATGATTATGAAGAGTAGTGGAGCTAATACTGTTCCTTGTGGTACTGAGCTGAGGACCTCTGATTCTGATGAAGATACTCCTTGTACTGTAACGACTTGCCGCCGCTCACTAAGGAAATTATATATCCATTTCCCTACTTTTCCTGTTATTCCCATATATTTCATTTTATGTCTTATGATTCCATGGTCACACTTGTCGAACGCTTTGGCAGTCTGTGTATATTACATCATAGTTTTCATTACTTTCCAGTGCATTAATAATGTTGTTGTAGTGTTCAATTAGTTGTGATAGACATGATCTGCCTGACCGAACCCATGTTGGTTATCATTTAATTTTTTCTGAGTTTCCAAAAAGTCATAGATTTTCTGTCTAACTATTCTTTAAATATTTTAGTGAGATGAGATGTAAGCGACATTGGCCTATAGTTTTTGGCCTCGGATCGATCTCCTTCATATATTGGGATTATGTTCGCGCTCTTCAGGATGCCCGGTATTTCTCCCGTGTCTAGTGATCGTCTCCATATCCAATATAGGGGCTCAGCGATTGCATTCTTGCAGTTTTTGATCAGTGTGGCATTCCATTTGTCCGGTCCTGCCGCTAAGTGTGCTTTTAGTTTCCTTATAGCTTGTGTAATATCATCTGTCGTAAAGTCGAAGTCCGTTATACTTTTCCCTTGTAGTTCTTCTTCAAAGAACGCGTTTCTTGCAAAATCTGCTCCGGTTTCTTGCACGAGTCCTTTCAGGTATAAAATTTTGTCCGGGGAATGGTTTGATTTAAGGCCCTGAATGTTGGCTAGGATTATTTTTATTTTTTCCCTTTCATTTCTACATACTTGTGTTTCCGATTCATTTTCCAATGGTGGTGCCGGTTTCGTTGCCTTGTGATCCTCCGAGAATTTTCCTCTCTTTATCTGTTTCGATAACCGTTGTCCCGATATCGCATGTAATGTCTTTCTGTATGCCTTCTGTACGGGTCTCGGATCCCCCTGTATTTGTCATTTGGCTTTGTGTTAGTTGGATGGTATTCAATAGTTGAATTGTGTGGGCTAGATCTTAAAAATTGGTAGTACTCTTTGTTGCTGGTTTCGTCTGCTCACCCGTCGGGTTCCTTTGAGAGTGGTGATAACGGCATTTTTGTCTGTATTTGCACCTCCCGTATCTTGCATAGGTGTTGCAGACAATAAGATGGTGGAACTTGCACTTTTTTTCAAATTTGCAATATCCTCTTGTGTAGTGTGTGTTACATAATGTGGGACGTGCATAGATGCATTGCCCATCCCGATATCTGCAGTACCCTTTTGCGTAGTGTATTTACAGACGGTATTTTCTACGCTTCTACTTCTTCTACTTCATATATATATACTGGTGGAGTAGTGGTTAGCATTGTTGATTATGAATCCAGCAGCCCCAGATTCGATTCCCAGCGATGACAGGCGGCCCACAGCTCAACCAGATGTTCATCCTTCCATACAGTAAAATTAGTTAGTAGATAAATAGGTACCCTGGATAGTTCGGTTATGAAGCTGGGCTGCTGATCGGGAGGTCATGAGATCAAGTCCGGGGGAGGAGTTTGTAACTTCTGACCACCAGTGATGGGTCGTGGTTCGGATTCAACGTTAAGCCATAGGTCTAATGTGGAGCAACAAGCTTGACTTTCGTTAGAATGAACAATTTAGGTAGAAGCAAAACCAAAGTTACCAAGTTTATATAACCTTGGTTAACCTTGGTTCTGCTTCCGCCCGAATTGTTCATTCTGACGAAGGTCAAGCTTGTCACTCCACCTTAACCAATAGGCTACCCAGGGTATCCATTTATCTACCAATCAATTTTCTTTTTTTTTGTATTGTGTGGAAGGATGAACAGCTGGGTTTTGCTGCGCGCCGTCTGCCGTTACTGGGTTTCGATTCCGCGTCGCTGACTACGAATCCATCGGTCCGGGATCGAGACCCGGTAACGGCAGCCGGCGCGCAGCAAAACCCAGCTGTTCATCCTTCCACGCAATAAAGAAAGTGGTTGGTAGATAAATGGGTACCCTGGGTGGCCTGGTGGTTAAGGCGCTGGGATGCTGGTGGGGCGTGGTTCGAATTTCACGTTAAACTGTAGGTCTAAGGTGGAGTGAAAAGCTTGACCTTCGTCAGAATGAACAATTCGAGCAGAAGCTAACCAAAGGTGTGTGTGTGTATATATATTCTGAAATCGAAAACATAAACGATATCGTCAGTGCTTTACATGATCCAAAACATTTTATTAATGACGCTTATTATTATACAGTCAAAGAAATTTCGCATGTAATGAACATAGGAATGACACAATTACTGTAACCATAATGATGATGCCAACAATAATAATGATGAAATTGTATATAATTATCGCAAATATATTGTTGTACCATACAATAAACATTCGGAGAATGGTAAGAAATTTCTCAGAAATATTAATTATAAAACTGCCTTCGATTTCCCACGGACAGTTAGCAGCTAGATATTAATAAACAAGACTGATACGTGTGATAAAGCCGCGTAGGAGTATACAAAATCCCTCGTAACGACTGTGATAAAAATTATACCCGATAAACGGGCATACAAACTTGGAAGAACGACTGAAGGAGCGCGAGAAAGACGTCAGGTTTGCTAACGAATGCAATGCAATTTTTCCACGTCTCCACTCTATTAACTGTAATAAAATCAAAATAGTTATTTATTAAAATAATTCTATCAAAAGTTTTAATAGTCGAGTCTGCTTTAATTGAAACTCTTCCAAACTTCAGTTTATCAAAAGGAAACTATATAGATTTAATATGGAGATTAGGAAGGTGATAACAAGCCACGCCCCAATCACCTAGTCCCAACCCTTCTGTATTTAAGGACTAAACTTGCCATTAGCTCTTTCAGTGTACAGCTGAAAGATGATACGTGAAGTATCGAAAACTTTTACTTTGAATAGTAGTAAACTGTTCTCTCACTATTTTTATCTACTTATTGAGGACGTGTTTATTACGCGTTAATACAATACTATATATAATATTATATATATATATATATATATATATATATATATATTATATATATATATACACTGAACATTTCTTAACAAAAGTAGTTTTGCTTCCATCCAAATTGTTCATTCTGACGAATATCAAGCTTTTTGCTCCCCCACCCCACCCAAGAGTCGGAAAGATATGAAACAAGATCGCCAGTAGAACGTCCCTTACAAAACCCATACTGACGATATGAAAAAAGATTGAGAGCAGAGAGGAGTTTAAGAACCTTCCTATTAAAGATAGATTAAAAAACTTTAGAAAGGCAAGATATTAAGGCTATTGGATGATAGTTGGAGGGTTGAGAGTGGTCATCCTTTTTTGGGACAAGCTGAATGAAAGCGAACTTCCAGCAGGAAGGAAAAGTACCAGATGAAAGACATATCCGAAAGAGTTTGCCTAGGCAGTGTCTCAACATAGAAGCATTGTTCTTGAGAAGAATAGGAGGAACCCCACCAGGACTGTACACCTTCCTGGAGGTTAGCCCAGAGAGAGCAAGATCTGTGTGTGTAAAAATGAACAATGAATAATTCCTATATAATCATTATATAATTCTTATATGGATCTTTATATTCATTGTCTTCATACAGTACTTATGTTTGTATGGTTTTTATGTTTGAATGTTTATTTTTACATGAGGAACCAAAGTCGCCTGATGCGAGTTTGGATAGAATTTCGATTTTTGCTTTCTATTTTTTTTCAGTGTCGTCTCACAACCGACCTACCATTTCTATGGTTTAGTCGTATCCATCTTTCCATTTTTAATTTGTTAGAGAATTTATTATAATTAATTATGGTTGTCTTGCATCTAACCCTCATCCTTAAATTTTATTAGATTATGCATACATATTGCATATGGCATGATTGGAACCCTTGTTTGTACTTCTTTATTCATTACTGTATTCTCTAATTCATCTCTTCTAAATTCTCCCAATAATGATTTACACTGTACGTATGACATAATTTGAATAACTATATGACGTCATAAAGTAACTTAATTCCCTTCACGTTTTCCATACCTTGAATACTGAATCACGTATTTAGTATGTGGATATCTTTCATATTTAATGTATGGTAAATTCTTTAACATAATAATAAAAACTTTACACTCTATACGTCATTATTTATATGTTGTTCATTCATACATCCATAACTTATTTTGACCGTTATCCTTTATTACTTGTATTAATTAATTATTCATTCATCGACCTACCTATTGTCAACCTATTGTGCGACTACCAATATGTGTACAATACTTTGTGCATTCGTACATGTCCCCTGATGATCATGATTACGTACATAGTTACGTACATGTAAATATGTCCACATGTATTCTTTTTACTTTTTCTTTCAATTATTTTACTTTTGGCAAGATATTCATAAATGCTTATGCAAGTGGTCCAATTCCGCTAACCACAGCAAAAGCGAGCGCTTCTAAGATAAAAATCTCCTCTCGCTTGCCTCGAATTTATAAAACATGATTGTGTGTTATGTTTTATATATATTTATATTTATATATATATATACACACATACACCGTATGTGCCCATGTACTTTGTGTTATATTCCTAACATCTTAATTGTCTATAAATATGAAACACTGTGAAGACAAAACAAAGCTATGGTTAACTGTTTAATTGTAATTAACTGTAATATTTTAATATAATGTAATTGATGTACTTTAATGAAACTATAATTAACTAATAATTTAATATAATGTAATTAATGTACTTAATGAAACTGTAATTAACGATAATAAGTGAATGTGAATTAATCCGTAATTATAATCATAGTTGTTCTACAGATCTACAGAAGCCAAGGCATCTGTAGATGTTGTAAACCAAAATTACAATGTACTCGGTGATATACTTAGATTGTACTCAATGTACTACTCCGAAATTATGTCTCCCTTTAGAAATGTATACTCGGCGAAAATACGATTATTTTTTATCATTTTTTAATTTTTATTTGGAATCTTTCAAAAATCTGATCATGTGTTTAAAGGGGGAAACTTAACCTTCAACCTGCACTCCCCCAAAATTTAGATTATATATAAAGCATGTAATTGTAAAATAACTACTACTTTTTCTTCTTGACTTCACTTACTCCCTTGTTAGCAGCCTCTCAGCGAGGAGGGGGCAGATGCTCCTTGCCTCCTTAATTTTTTTGATTCCGGCCTGAGCCATGGTCGAAAGAGGTCGAACCTCTACCCCTGTAAATTCAGAGCACTACCTGTACATTTTTAGAAGTAAATTACAGTGAGAGAAACTTTTTATTTTTTCCCTTCGAGTTTGGCTCTCTTCAGAGAACTTAGTAAAGTAGAGAAAAATAATTTCCCGATACGTTATGAGAAGCATCAGGGAATCTTCAAAGAATTTAGTAAGTTTTCACGGAATCCTCTGAACCATTACAGAAGAACTCGGAGAGTATTATAGAAGAAACTATTGTAACAAATCCGTTGCTGCCTCCTAACCAGAACCCCCGTCGACTTCGAACCACCCAAGGCCATAGACGGAGGGGTTAACATGTGTGTATATAATGTGTAATATATATATATATATATATATATACACAAAGGTGGGCAGGACCGAGTTCCAAAAGGACCGAACTCAGGAACTCGGTCCTTTTTAAGGACCGTGAGCGGGAAAGTCGGTCCTTTTCTCAGTGAGGACCGAAATGAGGAGCGACGGTCCATTTTTAAGCAATTCCGGACGGTCTTTTTTAGTGATTTTAGTGTGTTTAGTGATTATTTGAAGTTCTAAAGAAGATGGATCGTTTCCTCCAGAAGACTCAGAAAGAGACTGAGACTGAACTGAAACTTGTTTCAACACCTGAAGGACTTGTTCATCAAGTTTAACACGCCTATCCCATCCAGTGCCGCCGTGGAGAGGCTCTTCTCTTTGGGGAAGGACGTCCTCAAGCCGAAAAGGTCAGGGCTCAGTGACAGCCATTTTGAAATGCTAGTCTTCTTGAAGGGAAACTCAAGCATTTAACTTAATAACTTTTTTTCATCATTTATGTATTGTATTAATTATAATTTACGTTAATAAAATTAAAGATTTCCGGTGTCTTTAATTTCATTTTTCATTTTAATCAAATTTGTCACTTATATTATATATAAGGACCGAGGACCGAGTCGTTCCTAGGTCCTATCTTCAGAAAGGACCGTGACCGGGACCGTCGGTCCTTTATGAGGCCCGGGTGCCCACCTTTGTATATATATATATATATATATATATACACCCCTCGTTAACTTCGTTGCTGTTCCGTGCGTTGGTCTCTCTTCACACGAAGGTCAAGCTGGTGGCCTCGCCTCTAGGTCTGGCTTGATAGAGGAGTGCGTTGCTTTCTTGTGCTCTCCACACATAGCCAGGTACACCCGGCTCATCTGGTACCGTCCTGAGCCAAGCATCTAATCTTTTCTTGAAGACGTCAACTTTCACCGCTGTAACGTTTCTGAGGTCCTTTGGAAGCTGATTAAAAAGTCTTGGCCCCTTGACAACCAAGTTATTTTCCTTCATTGTTGAGGAGGTCCCTTGTCGGGCCTTTAATTTGGGAACACTACACATTCTGCCTTTCCTATTTTCCAGCGTTGTCTGGATGGTAATTGGGTTTAGTTTTAGGTTTGGTACCTGTTTTTCGATAATTTTCCATATGTAGATTATGGTGTACCTCTCTTCTTCTTTCCAGAGAGTACAGATTTAGTTTACGTAGTCTTTCCCAGTAGTTGAGTTCTTTGCAGCCATCAATCTTGGCTGTGAAATGTGTCTGCGTTTCTTCTAGTTTATTAGTTTCTTCCTTTTTATATGGGAACGTCAAAACTGAGCAGTATTCAAGTTTTGGTATAATCAGTGTTTTTAGCAGAGGAATCATTACTGTCCTGTTCCTTCTTTTGAACGTTCTTAGTACCTGTCCCGCGACTCTTTTTGCTTTATTTATCGCTAACTGATTTTGTGTTTCGAATTTCGCATCATCGGTCATTATTACCCCGAGATCGATCGCTTTCGTGCTTCTTTGACTTTCCTGTCTATCTGGAGCATAATATGCAGTCTGTTTAAATTTCTCTTTCTACCATATCTCAAGAGCTGAAATTTCTCGGTTATAAATGTCATGTTGTTGTCTTCTAACCATTTGTATATTTCGTTCGTGTCCCTCTGTAAGGCCTCCACTTCATTTACATCGCTGATTTTTCTGCTGATCTTTGTAGCGTCTGCAAAAGATGCTACTATACTGTTGCTGTTTACTTTGCTGTCCATGTTTGTTAACATGATAATGAACAGGAGTGGGGCCAGAACTGTCCTTTGTAGTACTGAGCTGCGTACTTCCGATTCTGATGATGATATACCTTGAATTTTGACGACCTGTAGACGTTCTCTGAGGAAGTTGTAGATCCATTTTCCCACTTTGCCTGTTATTCTTATATATTTCATTTTATGTGGTATTATACCGTGATCACATTTGTCGAAAGCTTTAGCAAAATCTGTGTATATGACATCGTAGTTGTCATTGTCTTCCAGTGCATCTAGGATATTGTTGTAGTGTTCTATTAGTTGTGATAGGCATGATCTACCTGATCGGAATCCTTGCTGATTTTCGTTGAATCTTTCCAGTGTCTCCAAGAAATCATAAATTTTCTCTGACTATTCTTTCAAATACTTTGGTGAGGTGGGACGTCAATGACACTGGTTTATAGTTCTTTGCTTGAGATCTGTCCCCTCCTTTATATATAGGGACAATGTTTGTTCTTTTCAAGATGCTCGGTATTTCCCCAGTGTCTAGGGATCTTTTCCATATCCAGTATAAAGGTGTAGCTATTTAATTTTTACAGTTTTTAATCAATAATACGTTCCAATTGTCCGGACCTGCAGCTGACTGTGATTTCATTTGTCCTATAGCTCTCGCTACAACTTCTGGGATAAAATCAAAGTCTGTTATACACTCTCCTTTCAAATTCTCTTCAAAGAATGCATCTATGTCAGGTATCGCTTTGTCACTTTTTGAGGTACTAAAAACTGATTCATACTGGGCTCTCAATGTTTCAGATATTTCTTTGGGATCGTCGGTTAGTTCATTATTTATATATATATATATATATATATATATATATATATATATATAATACTGTGGTGTAGTGGTTAGTGTCGCTGACCCAGCTGTTCATCCTTCCACACAATAAAGAAAGTGGTTGGTAGATAAATGGGTACCCCAGGTGGCCTAGTGGTTAAGACGCTGGGCTGCTGATGGGGCGTGGCTCGGATTCCACGTTAAACTAGGTCTAAGGTGGAGTGAAAAGCTTGACCTTCGTCAGAATGAACAATTCGGGAGGAAGCTAACCAAAGGTTACCAAAGGTATATATAAAATAATGTGTATATATATATAGATATATAATAATATATATAGATATATGTGGGATGAATTTCACAATTAATTAAACACGTAAATCATATATATGTTACAGTAAGTATGTAAAATTAGGCAATTTATAAATTGACTGAAATTCAAGCAATGTGTCAAATTGGTGATACACACAAAAGGTAACCTAACCTTTCTGGTAATACTGCATATGTATGCCAGTAAGGTTAGGTTAGATGTATATCACCCAATTTGACACATTGCCTGAATTTTAGTCAATTTATAAATTACCTAATTTTACATATGTTTATATATATATATATATATATAAATATATATAATTAGTTTGACAGTAAACGCATAAAATTCATGTAAATACTTAGTTTGAGGAATGTACACAACCTTCAACTTTCGCCGTAAAGATTCGCACATACTGTGAGTGATATCAATGTCCATTCATGTCCATGTTCATGTCGTTCCGGTGATTGGTTGTGGAACAATAATGAATCAGAAGCAGGCTTGCTGTGTGTCCCGTATTCTACGGAATGTCCTATATTTTATGTGTTCAAACACTTGCAGCGTCCCGTATCAAGCGTATACGGGACACAATGAAAAGTGAACTACGGATAAGTGTAAATTTTAACCACTCTTGTAAGGGAAACTAATACGGAGTGACAATAGTGACTGTTTTGAAGTGAAGATATGTGAGTATTAAGTGTAGACTCGTAGAGAGTGGACAAATTGAGAGCTAACCAAATTGTCACGGTCCAACCCGAAGGTCTCACGTAATGCGGTATGTAAAACCTGGCAAATCTAATCAGGAGAGCCAGAAATTAGCACACCGCTCAGGCGAGGCAAATGGGTCCCATTGCGTTATTTCCTGCGTGGATTATTATTAACCAACACCATTGGGAGTCGCCAGCTTCCACAGCTCAGTACGTAACACCGTTTCCCTATAAGTGAAAACTCTACGGTCGGGGGTTCGACCCCCGATGATGCTGATAACAATAATACAGGAGTTATAGCAATGGCCTGCATTAACTGGCCTGAATACTGAGCCAGTATTTGGTCCTCCTGACTGATTACTATCAGGAGTTGACCCCCCAACACACACTCGCAAACGCACTCACTCGCAAACACTGAGCTACGGGCAGTAGCGGTTGTGAAGTAACTGAAACCTGACCAACATTTATCACTAAAAAGTAACATGAAGGTGATCGATGGCTCGCAGACACACGTGAGAAAGACTTCAGTTTTTTGTTTTTTTTTAGTTTAACTTTAAGAATTTTTTAAGAACTAGTTATAAAACCGCAAACGTTCTTCGTGAAGGACGATCAACAAAGCTGAGATAAAACTACGATCACTTTGGATCAGTTTTTATTTTGCGTTCCTGCAGGAAATGTACAAAATTCGAATTTATTTTTAAAATCTTTTTTAATTCGCCTCAGTTTAACTTATTTATTTATTTTTTTATATTTTATGTTGAAATTATAAATTAAAGTATAAATAAAATATATTTTCTCATCTGTTTGGTCATTTAATTTATTATTATTATTATTATTTATTTATTTATTATTATTATTTATTAATATTATTTATTATTATTAATTCAGTGTTTTCAAACGAGGCGTTATTTATTATTATACTCGTATGACGTGCTCAATTTTTAGTTCCTGAAGAGCCCTTTTTATCTCGTTGGAAGTAATGAGGTAGTTCTTTTGTCTTTATACTGACTAGTTTTGAACTAAAGGTTTGCCTGCGAACGAAAAATAAACCTAAAATTGTATCTTAATTTAATTTTGTTCACTAAATTACAGTAGTTTAGATCAAATCTAAATTCTCTCTCTCTTCTCTTCTCTTCTCTTCTCTTCTCTTCTCTCTCTCTCTCTCTCTCTCTCTCTCTCTCTCTCTCTCTGTTTACGAGATAAAAATTCTCCTTTTGAAATGTAACTCCCTAAAATAAATGGTTATTTCCTTGTGCTGAACTACGTCGTGGTCAATGTCATAACACCGCTTCCCGTCGATCAGCGAAGTTAAGCGACATTCGGTCTGTTATGACGATTAGTCCGGATGACGTAGCGACTCGTGGTTCGGGTCCCGAGTAAAACTGTAGATCCCTTCCGTCATGTGACCTTAGTTGTTGCGAAGGAGATTAAACAACCCCATCATTATATTACAATTTCCTTGTGGTGGCATCTGTCGTGTAAAGTAGGAAATATCTCTCCAGAATTTATTTGGTCGTTAGGAATACTGCAGAATACTGCCACTTTACATCATTACAATTCTCATCCACTTTATTGAGTAATGAATAGTACAGGGTGTTTCAGGAAGACCTAGAAATATGGAAAAGAAACACTTCATATTAGTTACGGAATTACTATGACAAACTTCAAACTTCAAATACCAAATACAGACTACAAATTCCGGAATTTGTAGTTTGTATTTGGTATTTGAAGTTTGTCATAGTAATTCCGTAACTAATATGAAGTTCGGAGGGTCAGAAAGTGGCACAGCGCTCAGGCCAGACGAATGCGGCTAATTGCGTTAACACCCGGATTATTTACCAGCACCATCGGAAAGGAGGGGGTCGAACCCCCGACCTCGGTGTTTTCACTTCGCGTATTAGGATAATGGTGTTACCTACTGATCCTACGGACGCTGGATGTGAGTAGTATATGTCGCTGTTAAAGCTTACAGTCCTCTCGTATATTGATTTCAGTTTAATAAAACATTATAAGAATGAAACTACAGCCTACAGTTGGTTCAAAAAATACTGTTGTGTCATTCCGTGTCACACTGTCTCCATAAAACAAAATTGAAATCGCTATTCTGAGAAACCCACTATAAAATAATACCCTTAACTCTAAAAAAAAACCTTAAACTTGGGTATTACATCAAAGATTCGCCGAACGGTGTTCTTACTGATATTAATCAATGAGAAACACGAGGTGTTTACGACTTTGTGAAGTTGTATAGCTAAATTTATAACCATAAATCTCATACAACCAGCCCCCTGTGGTAGCTCACTGGGTAATATCGTCTCCCTATAGGCGAAGTGAAAACAATGAGGTCGGGAATTCGAATCCCTATGGTGCAAGTTAATAATAATAATAATAATAATATAATAATAATAATAATCCAGGAGTTAACGCAATGGGTCACGTTCGTCTGGTCCGAGTTCTGTACCATTGCCTGGTCCTCCTCACTCATTTATTATTTGTATTATTATTAATGGTACTTTTATAAGTGATGCTGTTTTCATTTTCCTTAATGACGTTAAAACACGCTTCATAAAAAATATCACTACACACCTTACAGAGGGGCTACGTCGTAACACTGCTTACCGTCGATCAGCGAAATTAAGCGACAGTGGGTCTGGAGAGTAGTTGGACGGGAGACCGTCCTCTTCATCCAGTTAATGTAGCGACCCATGGTTCGGAACCCACGTAAAGCTGTAGGTTCCTTTCGTCATACGAATTTTTCTATTGCTAAGGATGTTAAACAACTGCACAAAAAAAAAAAAGCCCTTAGAGAGGGGAATCTATAGAAAATTTCATCGCTAAACGCGTTACCATGGTTACTAGCGACCCAAATTCCATCCAATTGGCTTATATAATTTTCCCACAGTTGTTGAATCAAAATAATTTTTTTATAAGAAAAGTCATCGTTAATTATTTCCATTTTCGTAACTACATTCTGCTTGGTGTCATTCCAAAAGTCTTCATTTAAACCGTCACTTTTTACATGTTTTACATCAATTATTAAGGCGTAATTATACAGCGCTTCTCAGATCAAATTAAATCCTTAACAAAAATAAAATAAAAAATCCAATACTTTTCTGTGGATTTGGTTGTGGAAGCGCAGAAAATGTTTAAAATTTAATGCAAGAAATTCCTTGATTCT
>JAJOZX010014022.1:65000-87941 GCA_023014485.1 Bathynomus jamesi | reverse complement strand
AATTGTTACAGGTACACTCCTTTATGGCGATTTCATTAACATTAAATTCATCAAGATATACATTTCTTTTATTAGTAAAATCATGAAATTTGTTTACTGGTATTTAGGAAGAGTTTATTGATATCATTATTTCTTTGTTCTCCTTCGCTATATTTACATTTCCATAAGATTAAAATAGCCATTTCTGTTGTTCTATTATTACGGAAGCCATATTGATTTGGAGATTGGAGATTTGGCTTTTAAGGGTAACAGCTGCTTCCAGGCCTTAAAGGGTGTACATAGTTCGTGGAAGTCGAAATCACGTTTGCTTAATGCAAAGGGTGCACGGTTCAGCTTTCGCGCTCAATCATCTGATTTATTTTAACTCTGTTCCTATTGAAATTATAACTCCAGATCTTTCAAATTCGGCCGAAAAGGAGTTAATTATTATTATTATTACTACTGTAATTTGTACCACCCTATATATATAGTGTAGTGTGTGTGTGTGTGTGTGTGTGTAAATAAGAAGATGACGCCATACAAGTTTGCAAGTAAAGAGAAATAATCAACGCATTTAATGAAAACATTTTTATTTACAAGTCAAACGCAAGAAAAATCTAGAAGAAGGAGGTGAATTGCGTCTTTGAGAGAGAGAGAGAGAGAGAGAGAGAGGAAGTTTCGAACAAAATTCCTTCTCGATCGCCCACACCTTTCAAAGGCTTCAGTGCAGACACGTGTGTTTTGAGTTCGAGATTGTCGGTATCCCTTTCCTCGTGTGTGTGTGTGTGTGTGTGTTGTGTGTCGTGTGTGTGTGTGTGTAGATTGGAGAATATGCTAATGGAACGAATTTTTAATTGTTTAGTGATTTTTTTAATGTTTTAATTCACTTTAAGGCGAAAATCCGTTTATATTCGGCGAGAAAGAGCTAATTATTACTACTGTAATTGTATCACCCTATATTATATATATATATATATATATATTATATATATATAATTATTAATACTTTCAGGTTTGCTAAGAATCGAGTGAGAGAGGTTTTGTTCAAGTTGACTGGAAGAAAGGTAAAATTACGGTAAAAAAAAGCCTCTGGGCAATCAGGTGTGATTCGATTTGGCCCAGATTCTCGGAAATCTTTCCTCGTGGACGTGTGTGTGGTGTGTGTGTGTGTGTATAGATTTGAGAATACGACCGTGTGTTTTGGTTTATTTTCATCTCTTCCTAAGTTTCCCACTGTTATTCGATTTATAATAAAAATAGTAATAAAGTTAATGTTTTAATTCGGTGAAATTCAATTTGATATATTATATATATATATATATATATATATATGTAAAAAATGAACAATGAATAATCAATATTCATTTACATAAGAACCAAAATCGCTTAACGCGAGTTTGGATAATAATTTTACTTGTAGCTTTCTACTTTTGTTTGTGTCATAACCTTACGATCTACCATTTCTATGGTTTAGTCGTATCCATTATCCATTTTCCACTTGTTATAGAAGTTATTATAATTAATTATGAATTGTCTTGCATCTCACCCTCGACCCTAGATTATGCATACACATTGCATAACAGATTGGAACCCGTAGTTGTACTTCTTAGTCAGTAATACCCACTCTTTGTCTCTAATTCGTTCTTGTAAATCTTCCTAATAATGATTTGTACTATACGTACAAATTCATAACTATGACGTCACATTTTCCCGTCATTAATTTCCCTTCATCATATCTCTAGTATTCAATGTATGAAAATTCTTTAACATCATAATAAAAAACTGTAAACTCTATAGAAGTCATTATTTATATGTTATGTAGTATAAATATATTATTCAACCATATTCATCCATACCGTATGTGCCCATGTACTTTGTATTATATTTCTAACATCTCAATTGTCTATTAATATGAAACACTGTAACAAAACAAGGTTATAGTAAACTGTTTAATTATAATAACTGTAATACTTTTAATTTAAAACTGTAATGTACTTTAATGAAACTGTACTTAATGATGTAATATACTAAATGACGTAGTCAATGTACTTTAATGAAATTGTAGTTAACGATAATAAATGAATTGATAATTATAATCATGTTACAGTAGACCAAAATTACAATGTACTCAATGTCCGACCCGACATTATGTCGCCATAAGGAATGTAGAATTGGCATACTGTTGTTATTTTTTTTTATCTTATTTTTCCGTTGGAATAAATTTGATGTGCTTTCTACTTTGCCAAATAATTGATGACCTGTTGTTTTTTAAAATCTCATAATCATTTTTTTAGATTTAGCTTAATGATGAATCCTGAGTAACTTTTGCCATGTCATGTTTGTATACATTCTTTCTTCATTATAAAAGATGAAGTCATGTCTTGCCTAAGCATTTAATTGTAAATCTTAAACTTTAATTTTTACTCATATGCATATATTTAGTGTAAAGATGCATAGTTCAATTTCCACTTTTAGTTAACTTGGCAGATCGTGATAACATCAGATCTGAAATACGCAATTTAAGATAAAAAATATGGCTTCATCTTCAAATATCTTGTTTATTCGTTTAAACCTTACACAGCTAAAAGATTTACTTTATTTTCAATATTGTGCAAAAATATACAGCCTCTTCAACATTTAATAATGATGATGTTAGTAGAATCGGGGTATATAAAACCCACAAATTTCTTCCATATTTTATTCTGATTCCCAACTACGAGGCTGAGCATTACCTGTAACAGTTTAGGAGTAAAACACAGTAAGAAAAAGTCTTTATCTTCTCCTTCGAGCCGTGCTCTCTTCAGAAAACTTAGTCATTAGAATCTCCCGATAAGTTACAAGAAGAATCGGGGAGAAACCTCAAAGAATTTAATAAGCCTCTCAGAATCCTCCGAGCCACTATAGAAGAACTCGGAGAGTAGTATAGAAGAAACTACTGCAAGTAACAGATCCGTTGCTGCCTCCTAACCAGAACCCCCGTCGACTTCGAACCAACCCAGGGCCATAGACGGAGGGGTTAACAGTCTGGCGACCTACTACCAGGATTAGAAGAAGATTTTAAGAAGAGGATTTTAACGAGTGGCCACTCTTTGTCCAGGATAGAAATTACCCTGCATCAGGATAAAAATCAAGACGACCCAAGCACATAGAAGATATTGGCATAATAGTCTGGCGAGTCCTGTAGCCAAGAGTTTAACAACTGCGACCCTTTAACCAGGATCTTCACGACTCCAGGATTCTTCCAGTCTTCCAGACCCGGAACCAGAACCAACACCCAGTGACCGGCGTGTCACGACTTCTAGTTCGTCACATCCACCCTTGGACCGGCGTGTCACGACTTCTAGTTCGTCACATCCACCCTTGAACCGGTGCGTCACGACTCCAAGTTCTCCAACGCCTAATTTTCATCCAAGAACAAGTGGCCAGCAAGACACGTCTTCGGACACGTCTCTAAGGATTTCGCCGTAGGAATCTTGTTAAGTACAAAACTCTTTTTAAAATAATTTCTAAACATTTGAAAAGTCATTATTATTAACAGTTAATATTTAATATTGAGCCAGAATTAACACAAAACAAAGTGAACGCTTCAGACACCAGTGATACATTTTTTTTTATTGAAAACAGTATTTTCACAGAATTATTGTCAAAGAATTATTGTAACAGAAGTTAATTGTAACAGAAGTTAATTGTAACAGAAGTTAATTGTAACAGAAGTTAATTGTAACAGAAGTTAAAAGTAACAGAAGTTAAAAGTAACAGAATTTAAAAGTAACAGAAAGAGTTAATTTCAGAGAGTTAAAGTTAATTGTCAGAGAGTTATTTTCAGTTATTTTCACTATTATAGTCAGTATAGAATAATTTTATTTTATGTACCAAACCTAATAATATCGTACCTTCGCGTACATTCGAGTGAAATGTTGTTTACATTTTTTATTTTTTGTTTACAATTTTTTTCAAATTATCGAATTGAATTGACGTGCAAAATTAAGAAAGAGAGAGTTTACAGAGAGTTTATAGAGTTATAGAGATACTTGAGAACAGTTTCAAGTGCAGTCAATTTTAGTTCAAGTTAGTTTCAGAATACTTGATAGAGTTCAAGTTAGTTTCAGAATACTTGATAGAGTTCAAGTTAGTTTCAGAATACTTGATAGAGTTCAAGTTAGTTTCAGAATACTTGATAGAGTTCAAGTTAGTTTCAGAATACTTGATAAGAGTTCAAGTTAGTTTCAGAATACTTGATAAGAGTTCAAGTTAGTTTCAAGAATACTTGATAGAGTTCAAGTTAGTTTCAAGAATACTTGATAGAGTTCAAGTTGTTTCAAGAATACTTGATAGAGTTCAAGTTAGTTTCAAGAATACTTGATAGAGTTCAAGTTAGTTTCAAGAATACTTGATAGGGTTCAAGTTAGTTTCAAGAATACTTGATAGGGTTCAAGTTAGTTTCAAGAATACTTGATAGAGTTCAAGTTAGTTTCAAGAATACTTGATAGAGTTCAAGTTAGTTTCAAGAATACTTGATAGAGTTCAAGTTAGTTTCAAGAATACTTGATAGAGTTCAAGTTAGTTTCAAGAATACTTGATAGAGTTCAAGTTAGTTTCAAGAATACTTGATAGAGCTCAAGTTAGTTTCAAGAATACTTGATAGAGTTCAAGTTAGTTTCAGAATACTTGATAGAGTTCAAGTCAGACAGTTTTATTCCAAGTCAGTTTTATCCCAAGTATTCCGAGTCCCAAGTATTCCGAGTCCCAAGTATTCCGAGTCCCAAGTATTCCGAGTCCCAAGTATTCCATGTCCCAAGTCAGTTTTCAATGCAGTCAATTGAATTCAACTTTTCCTTTGTAATTTAAGAGAATTTAATTTAAGAAAATGTAATTTAAGGGAATTTAATTCAACCTTTTTTTTGTTGTAAAAGAGAATTAAATTCTACCAGAATTGACCGGTTTGCGTCTTTAGTTTAACTTTTTTTTTGTTTGTAAGAAGGAAATTGACCCATTTGTCTTTTCTTTTCATGCCATTGTTGCGTATATAAATATATACTTATGTATTTTAATGTTTGTAACAAAACCGTTTTTACAAAGGTTGTAACGATTTTGGTAATTATTGTAATGTATATGAGGAACATGCCGTCCCTCCGTTTGTTGAACTCTTTTAATTTTTGTTCTAAGTAGTGTGACAAGCAATCTCTTTCCTTTAAAAAAAACAAAACAAAAAACGTAATTGTCAATTTCAGACTAAAACATCAAATAATTCAAATTCTATCAACATTTAACGAAAAAGTATGATTTTTCTACTTAACATGCAAAAATTATTAAAACCTTTTTATATATTTTTTTTTATTATATAAAAATAATTTTTAATGTAAAATTTACCTGAAATTATTAAAAGAAAAGATTGTTCGAAATGCTTTCCTTCCATTTCAATAACTTTTTTATTCTTGGTCGAAATTCATCTATGGCTCGATTTACTTTTATTTTTTTAAAATATTATAAAATTATGTTTAGCTCGTTGAAATGCATAATTGATTTCTATTTTTAATTTTCATTCTTAATTTTTTTAATTCAATTATCGTACGATACTTCTGGTTAATGTTAATGGTATATAGTTTATATATAGCTAGGAATGTTACTAGTCGAATTTAATTCCATCTTCAAAATTTAATTTTTAATACCGTTAGATTTACTTTCATTAATTGTAAGGTCCTCTAAGTTCGTTTTTTTATTACCTTAATATACGTGTAACTGATTAATTATGTAAAATCTATAATCCTAATTGAAACTCGTATGCAAACATCATTATAATACATCATAATTATTGCTTACTATATATAAATTCTCGCTCGTGCATTTATTAAGTTATTTTATCTGTTCCTTAAAGTATATATATATATATATATATATATATATATAATATATATAATATATATATATATATTATATATATATATAATCCTAATCCACCAATGACCCATAATGATCTAGTTCTTCACGGGATGAACAAATTACTCTCATATTCTACATACTATTGTACCGACTCACTCGTCTACAGATGCTTCTTACCAATATTTATAGATACATCTGCACACTGACGTATAACTTCAACTATTCAACTATAAATCCCCTTTCTCCTTTTGAACGTATCACCAACCACTACAATCTGTACCCAATAACCATAAATACACATTTGACAACAGGTCTATACATCATCCACTACGTAATTCGATTTGTACCTACAACAGTCAATAAAAATGCATGTATGCACACTATATATACTATATATACACAAACCTTATGCTAAAATCATTGGATATCACAATAAACTATTTCATTGCGCGTAAGTGCTAACTATGTAATTTAATCTTAATCATTTTTGCTTTCTAATATATCTTGCTTATGCATTTATTCAGTTAATTTAACAATCCTCAGCTAATCTGTCCCTCGAAATTGTAAGATACACACTTTGTACCTAGTACACAAAAATAGGCACTAGACCACAGGTCTATACATCATCCATTACGTAATTCTATTTTTACCTACACTAGTCAATAAAAATTAGTATATAGATTGTACGATTTACGTTTTTCCCTTTTATCTACTATTCATTATGTATGTAATTTGTCCCACAGAAAAATAAAATTTTGTAAAAAAAATTTAACCATATTGTTTGTCTAACTTAATTGTTTGTCTAACTTAATTGTTTGTCTAAATTAAAGTATTAATCTTTGAATTTTTTATATTTTATAATAACTTTATAATAACTCTCTAAGCATAATAACTCACTTGTTCTGTATAAAACTTGTAATGTAAAGAAAAATTCGTCACCTAACTTGAATTAGTTACGATGTTATTTTCTCAATTGTATTGTATTGTATTAATTTTATTATATTATTGTATAAATATCATTTTAAAGGGGAGAGCAATGTAAAAAATGAACAATGAATAATCAATATTCATTTTTACATAAGAACCAAATCGCTTAACGCGAGTTTGGATAATAATTTTACTTGTAGCTTTCTACTTTTGTTTGTGTCATAACCTTACGATCTACCATTTCTATGGTTTAGTCGTATCCATTATCCATTTTCCACTTGTTATAGAAGTTATTATAATTAATTATGAATTGTCTTGCATCTCACCCTCGACCCTAGATTATGCATACACATTGCATATAACAGGATTGGAACCCGTAGTTGTACTTCTTAGTCATTAATACCCACTCTTTGTCTCTAATTCGTTCTTGTAAATCTTCCTAATAATGATTTGTACTATACGTACAAATTCAATAACTATGACGTCACATTTTCCCGTCATTAATTTCCCTTCATCATATCTCTAGTATTCAATGTATGAAAATTCTTTAACATCATAATAAAAACTGTACACTCTATAGAAGTCATTATTTATATGTTATGTAGTATAAATATTATTATTCAACCATATTCCATACCGTATGTGCCCATGTACTTTGTATTATATTTCTAACATCTCAATTGTCTATTAATATGAAACACTGTAACAAAACAAAGTTATAGTAACTGTTTAATTATAATTAACTGTAATACTTTTAATTTAATATAATGTAATGTACTTTAATGAAACTGTACTTAATGATGTAATGTACTAAATGACGTAGTCAATGTACTTTAATGAAATTGTAGTTAACGATAACAAATGAATTGATAATTATAATCATAGTTACAGTAGACCAAAATTACAATGTACTCAATGTCCGACCCGACATTATGTCGCCATAAGGAATGTAGAATTGGCAATACTGTTGTTATTTTTTTTTATTATTATTTTTCCGTTGGAATAAATTTTGATGTGCTTTCTACTTTGCCAAATAATTGATGACCTGTTGTTTTTTAAAATCTCATAATCATTTTTTTAGATTTAGCTTAATGATGAATTCTGAGTAACTTTTGCCATGTCATGTTTTGTATACATTCTTTCTTCATTATAAAAGATGGAGTCATGTCTTGCCTAAGCATTTAATTGTAAATCTTAAACCTTTAATTTTTACTCATATGCATATTTTAGTGTAAAGATGCATAGTTCAATTTCCACTTTTAGTTAACTTGGCAGATCGTGATAACATCAGATCTGAAAATACGCAATTTAAGATAAAAATATGGCTTCATCTTCAAATATCTTGTTTATTCGTTTAAACCTTACACAGCTAAAAGATTTACTTTATTTCAAATATTGTGCAAAATAATACAGCCTCTTCAACATTTAATAATGATGATGTTAGTAGAATCGGGGTATATAAACCCCACAAATTTCTTCCATATTTTATTCTGATTCCAACTACGAGGCTGAGCATTACCTGTAACAGTTTAGGAGTAAAACACAGTAAGAAAAAGTCTTTATCTTCTCCTTCGAGCCGTGCTCTCTTCAGAAAACTTAGTCATTAGAATCTCCCGATAAGTTACAAGAAGAATCGGGGAGAAACCTCAAGAATTTAATAAGCCTCTCAGAATCCTCCGAGCCACTATAGAAGAACTCGGAGAGTATAGAAGAAACTACTGCAAGTAACAGATCCGTTGCTGCCTCCTAACCAGAACCCCCGTCGACTTCGAACCAACCCAGGGCCATAGACGGAGGGGTTAACATATATATATATATATATATATATATATATATATATATATATATATATATAAAGATTGACAAAATATATGTTTGGCATTTTTTTCTGATTTTCATTCACATGATATGTACAGATGCTTGTGTGTGTGCGTGTGTGCACGAGTTGTTCATTCGTTTATATATACAAACACAGATGGGGGTGAGGCGATTGGGGGGAATGGACGAACGTGTGTTTCGAGTTGACCAGATTCTCGGAAATCCTTCCTTGTAAAAGGAAAAACAACGTTTAATGATTAATTTCTTATATTGAATAATTAATTCTCCTAAAAGGAGAAAATTCATTTGTTTTACATTATTTAGCTTTCATTTGGTTTAAATTAATATACAGTGCCCGCGAAAAGTATCCGATCACTCAAGAAAATACAATATTTTCCCTTGATATTCAGAGACACATAATTCACTTTCTATTTGTTCTAGCGACATCTGGTAACTTTGAGGTTGCCCGCTGATATGAGAGCTATCCAACGCATTCTCAAATTAGTGTTCTGGTAGCCTTCGTTGCGGGTGGCTGTGTCTCAAAGTTGTCAGATTTCACCGTTTGTATAAATTTATTGATATTTTGTTATTTTTTACAGAAAGTGGTGTAAATAAATTTATATATAATGTGTGCTAAAAGACAACTTAAGAGTGATTGTCGAGGTGCTATTGTTGCTTTGCATACATGTGGGAAATCACAGAGACAGATAGCTAAGGAATTAAACATATCCCAAGTACCGTTAATTTATGGGTTTCACGGCTAAGAACAATGCCGGCCTAACCACGCCAGTCCCTAAAAAAGATCTGGCAGACCGAGAAAAACAAATTCACGAACAGACAAACTTATGAAACGTTTAGTATTGAAAAACCCAACAATAACTGCGAAAGAAATAAAATTTAATATGAATAATTTGTTATCTGGTGTTTCTGAACGAACTATCCAGGAGCGGCTCCAAAAAGAACTCGGATTACCATCTCGCCATGCTACTAAGAAACCGTTCATTAATGAAAAAATGCGTAAAAAACGTGTCGCATTTTGTAAAAAATATATTCATTGGACTGTTGATGACTGGAAGAAGGTTTTACTTAGTGATGAGTCGACATTTTTGACATTCAGAAGTTGTCCAAAAAAGGTTCGCCGGCCCATTGGCTCAAATAGGATGGACCCTAAATACACCCTAAAGACAATGAAACACCTTCCAAGTGTGATGGTTTGGGGTTGTTTCGGTTACTATGGGCGTGGAAACCTATATTTTCTTCCGAAGAACACAACTATGAATGGTGCACGGTATTTAGCAATGCTACAGGATAAACTTCCAATGGCAATGGCAATCCAAAGGACAAAAACATACATGCATGATGGTGCACCATGTCACAGGGCCAAAATAGTGACAGAATGGATTACTGACAATAAATTTGATATTTTGGATTGGCCTGGTAATAGTCCAGATCTCAATCCGATAGAAAATATGTGGCTAATAATAAAAAATAAGGTTGAATGCCACGACACTGGCTCAGTCGAAAAATTACAAGAAGCCATCAAAAAGGTATGGTGGAAGGAAATATCAGTGGAAATTTGTCAAAACTTGATTAAATCCATGCCAAAACGTCTAGAACAAGTCATCCAAACCAAAGGACAGATGACAAAATACTAATATAAGGTTAGTATACATTTAAACATTGTTTTTTATGTAAAAAATACAAATTTCCAGGGTGATCGGATACTTTTCGCGGGCACTGTACGTTTGGCATTTTTTTTTCCGATTTTCATTCACATGATATGTACAGAGGCGTGTGTGTGTGTCCGTGTGTGCACGAGTTGTTCATTCGTTTATATATACAAACACAGATGGGGTGAGGAGATTGGGGGGAATGGTCGAACGTGCGTTTTGGTTAATGTTTTAATTCGGTGAAAATCAATTTATATATATATAAGGAATGACAAAATTAAATAGACACGGCTATGATTCTTTCTATATATATATTAGGGTTATGACTTTTTAATTTTTTGTCATAAATATTGTTTCCTGTATCATCAATCGATGAACTTTTGCTTGAAAACAATAAAAAAGGGCCTAATTCTTCAGAATTAAAAAAAAATGTCACCCCGAAAGCAAATATAGTATATTAGTATATTCGAGACAGCTGCATTGCACCATTCTAGATTGGTTACCTGATGATTATCATAAATTGTCCAATATCTTGCAACAATACCGAAAAGCACTAAATACTCTGGAAAATCACTGGAACAGAGACCCATCTGCAATTGCTATACCAAGGAGCAACCAATATTTATTATTTTATTAATTTTTATTTTTTATTTTGGGTGAAGTTTTTTCAAAATATATCGAAAAAAACTGTTATTTTCATTGGCAGGGGGCAAAAGTTCATCGATTTATGATACAGGAACATGAGGTTATAAAAATGTCATAACCCTAATATATATATATATACAAACACAGATGGGGTGAGGAGATTGGGGGGGGAATGGACGAGCGTGTGTTTTGGTTAATTTCAACTTTCTTCGTTTCTTTGCCTTTCGTTTTTACCACTGTTGTTCGGTATTTATAATACAATAGGAATTAAGTGATTTATTGTGTAAAGAGCGTGTGTTTAAATTATTTAAACAGATGAATCTTCTTAATTCCAACAATTAATTGATTAACTACCATCATATAAATATATTCTTGTATTTTGATTAATATATGGTTTTTGCTCTCTGGCAACTGAATACATGGCGCTATCTGGCAACTCAGCCGGATTAGAGATCTATAAAAGAGTGAGAAGCTGATGACGGAGTCATTCAAGCTCGGCTCCCAGCCGAGCAAGGACCTCTGGTCCTTTCTCTTTCTGGCCCTTTGGGAAAACCCCTTAGAGGCCTCTTAGGTTAGGTAAACGAAAATAGCTTGGGGGAGAACTCCGCCTCCAAGTTGCATGCCTTGCAATCAAAGGCCGCTACTCTCTCTCTCTCTCTCTCCTTCAGGTGTACCCCTCCCCCCTTGGCTCCTAATCAGCCAGTTGGCTTATTAGGAGCCTATAAGACAACGCCTACTCGGCTGAAATCTTAATATGCACTTGGCTCCTGCCAGGTGAACACCTCTCCTCCTTTCTCTCCTCCTTTCTCTCCTTTCTCTTGGGGGATAACGCCGCCTCCAAGTTTCGCACCTGCAGCATCCCCCACCCCCCTTTCGGGATTTTTTTGCAACATGTTGCATGACAATCCCACCCCTTTTGCAACACCACATTGCAACATTACGTAATGCATTGCAACATTCCTGCACGCTTACCTTTTGCGGCTATACTACTGAAGTATCATCAAAGTTCTCGAAAGTGGCGTCTACGGCCAGAGGCTGCAGAGAATGAGAAGAAGGAAATCCTACGAATCTGCTTTTTCGTGTTCCGGGACAGAAGACAAGGACAAGGCGATAACACTCAAAGTGTCTATTTCGTTCTTCTGTTACTATTCGGAGGGATTGTCTTGTCAGTTACAATTTTAGGTGTAGAAATCCTTGTTTTTCGCAACCTGAAGAAAATTCGAAAGGAAAAATACAAAAACACATTAGAAATAAAATGTTAAATTTATTGATATACAATTATAATTTATATTCACATTATGTACTCTATCACTTATGGGATTATATCTTTAGGTCGTTTGATAATTTATTTTAACAATACATGTACTGTATATTGTGCTTTTTGTAAATGTATTTCCAAATTATTAATAAAATATTCTTTGTTAAAAACATATTAGTGGATATTTTCTATTTAAGAAATAGTAAAATAAAATAATTAAGTACTATGAAAATGGCTGAATGAAGTAATAATTTAGTGTATTTTTAAAGTTTTAATGTTTCCCAGTAAAGAAAAAACCTGTCTTTATCAACAGTGAGATTTAGAAAGAAGAGAAGATTGCAAGGTCAGTTCTGGAGCAATTTCTGCGGAAGCGGTTAGACACATTTGATTACACCCATCTCCTATTTCACCCTTCTATTTCAGACTGTCAGAACCTTTGAATATGAAACGTCAAGATTTAAAATTAAAATGAAAAGCTTTTTTATATTTCATTCATTTGTTCTTATTACATTCACATGTGCTTGTGCAAACGTGGTTATAGACTAGGTTAAGTAAAGAGTTCGGGCGATTAATAGTGAAAATACTAATAAAGCTAAAAACAAGGAAAAACAACGTTTGAATGTCACCATTTGATTTCAGGATGGGCTACGTTGTATATAAAGCGTGAGGAGACTCCTTTTAAGTGATTAATGTGCAAGACATTTAGAATTCATTTGCTTAGTAAAGAATTCAATTAAAAATTATCAGGCGATAGAAATAAATTTGAATGCGTTGCATTTATTAAAAATTCAAGACGGCAGCAAATAATCAAGTTCTCCTCAAAAAGATCTATAAACTATTTTGGTACTTTTAGCGTAATTTTTAATGATGTCGAGGAATCTCTCAGCTTTGACAGAATACTTTAATTGAGGAAATTGTCAACGATACGGAAACTAAATGAAAGGAAACAAATTCTTACATGGTTCTGTGTTGCAGAAAGAAAAAACAAACTTACACAGAGAGCTATATTTCCATCATTTGGGAGAAAATCATTCCGTCAGCCAAGGCCGCTTCTTTGAAGTACAACTCTCAATCCAAGTTTTCTACAGACTGACGGAATTTCATTAATCCAAGCCAAATGAATATATTTTGGGATGTCATTTAAATTTCTTTTCAGTCCATCTTCATTAAGAGATTGTAATTATATATGCAAGTAAACCCTTATTAATCCAGAACAACATACTAATAGCAATTTAAGGTTTAACCTCAAATACATTTTTTATTACATATACTGTATATCTGTTAGAATTGAACCGATGTCACTGAAAATACTGTACAAAATCTGCGAGGCGGCACGTTAACCACTCGGTTACGAGACGAGATGTTGTATGAAAATGCAATGTTTTATATACTTTTTCGCATTTGTTTTACTGTAGGTACAGTTGCCGACACAATTTTTCGAACACTTTTTGTAAATATTGTAATAAAATACATTAAGTAGCAACTCTAATACTATAAATCGTAAGAGTAAATTGTTATGAATGAAAATAGTACAAACGTGACCAAAGATTGATGTCCAAATATTCAGCCAGATTAATGTTACAACAGTCGGTTATAGTCAATAATAATCCGAACATTTGTGAAATATGGATTATATTATATAACACAATAGACTTGCATCGTGTAATGTTACGAGATGATACTGAAGAATAACCGTTAATCCTCAAGAGGTAGGATAAAATATTTGTATCGTAAGTGGTAGAGTGGGTCAAAATGATCCCTATGTAATAAACTTCAAAAATATGTTTTCTCTTCCACATAAAACAACTTTGAACTTTCAGTTATATCAGAATATTTTGTTCATATCGTACGAAATGCAAAGAAAGGAGCAAAAAAGTTTTACTTGCATTTGGATACAATGTGATAATATCAACTTGAGAAATCGACGTAGACGACAGATGCTTCCATAAAAACGAAGTGAAGCAATTTAGAATAAATCATCCGAAAAGTTAGTGTTATGTGGCCCAAATTAATTTGAGCTTCCCCCTCCCCTCAAGACATCCTTTGACATCCCTTTATTAATAGCCGGATTGTATTTCACATGGAAAATTGTTTCGTTAAAGGATGTAGATGGAAGCGGACAGACAAGCAAGTTGTGTTAAAGTTCTGAGACCAAACCAATTTTGTATAGTTTACACTATAGTAAGTAGTATTTAAAATAACCTTTCGCAAAAGGAGTTATTCACTAAACGAAATAGACATTCGATAATGATAACACTGATTGGAATAGTTAAACCTTCTTCATAACATCCTAGGTCAGTGCTTAAACTTTTTCAATGTCATTCACCCTTGAGTCATTGTTACAAAAGTTCATTCACCCCCGACTTCACCTTACAATTTGTTTGTTCCATTTTCCTTTCTCTCTATATATACAATTAAATATGGATCATGTCAACACTTTGTTCGGAAAGGAATAATGATTAATTTCTAAAAATATGTCGTTTATTTTACCACCTGAACAAAACTGAAAAAAATGAGTGGCTTGTTATACATATTACTATGAAAAAATATTTTTACATGAATACTTTTAAAGAAGTGCACATGAACCAGCATCGCCACATTGAAAAGTCTGAATCTCTCAAACATTTGGACTTTATAGTAGTAAATACAATTTTTTCCAAAATAATTCAATTCTTACATTTTACTTACCTTATAAGCAATCTTTATTACTCTAAATCTGATGATTATTATCATTGACTGAATCAGTTTGGTATATATAAAACCTTAAATAATATATCTATTTTCCTTATTCGCTTCATTAATATCTTTGGCCTACTAATATATCATTTCTGCCTCAGTTTATGCTTTATTTAATTATAAACTTTTTGAAATGCTCAAATATCTGGAAAGTAAATAAATAATAAAGTTAAGCTAAACTACTACTTGAAACGCTTACAAATGTATCGCTATATTTCTGATTATTAACAGCATAACATAACTTAACACTATCACAAATTACCAGTTCTATTTTATAATGAGATAAAATTTCATAACTCACTATCACTGGCAATAAGAAAGTCTGCACAGCTGCCAACTAGTCTATATTTACCCGGTCAGGCAGTTACCAGTTTCAAAACTGAGCAAAAATAATAATAATTCAGTCTAGTTTAGCTCATTCACCATTATTACTTCATTCACCTTTCATTCACCCCTAAGATTCCATTCACCCTAACAAAACTTTTATTCACCCTTGGGTGAACCATTCACCACTTTAAGAAGCACTGTCCTAGGTCACAAAGAGTGAGGAAACCTATTCGCCAAAGTTGGTTCTTAAACGAGATAAACCGCGAACTTATTGTGGAAGATTCGAACACAAAACCTAAGCGTTACGAGTTGATTGCTCGAAATGTTAAGCTATCATGCCGTCTAAATATTTTGGGAACTGTAATTATAATGCTTAGGTCGTAAATGTAACCTATTACAATAAAGTATCTGTGTATAACATAAATTATAACTAATAGGGATGCACCGGAACTTAGTTCCGGTTGGTTACTTTCGACCGGAACCTCAATTTGTATGAAATTCCGGTTCCTGTCGGAACTTTAGGAAAATAACCGGCACCGGCCGGAACCGGAACTTTTTATTGTGATATTGGTTACTGTTTCATGAATTAAAACATATTCTTATTAATGTTCTTATTCTTCCTCTAATCCATGGTGTAATAGGGTGTGTCAATTTTTTCAACTTTTTTCAAATCAATTTTGGTAGTGAAAATATAGTGTCTTTTCATGTCAAAACTTGAAATTGGCCAACCAAAATTAAATAAAATAAACCTTACCTACATCAATTTTACCTTAAAGTTTCAGAAATTGACTCTTTTACTAAATAATAGGACATAAATTGATTAACTATTCATCTGTCACAGAATTATCCCACTGATCGCAAATGGAGTGTTTTCAAGGTCATATAGTTGTTGTACAATGTACAAGTCACAACATGAATAGAACTGTCCCTCACTCTCAGTCCTCAGTTGCCTCTTAAATGTCATAGACGGTGGTTTGCTGTTATTGCTCTTGTACCTACTTCATAGTTATTTTACTAGACGAATACTACAGTTTAACTGTAAGTATGGATTATTGATTATTACAATTATTTATTATTATCATATTCTTCTGTCTAATTATGTTGTAATCCCATGAAATATTTTTTATTGAATTTTAGAACATCGAATGACTAAACTTTGAAACATCGTAATTGATATAAAATACTTAAATGTTTTTCTTTCTTTTCAGATATTCCTAAGATGCCAAAATTGAAGACAAGAGGTCAGTCGCCATGCCACTTGAGCCTGTTAGTCGGTACAGGCAAGGAGCTTCCGTATCAGAACTACCAACAGTGCGAGACATGCTGAGACTAGGGTTACTCCTTCGTGAACAAAATACGAAGGATAGAAGGAACTACACAGAGAAAGAGCTCATAAGGGACATGATTCCCCCTTCTGCATCAGTGGAAAAAAGCTAATGTGTTATTCAAACACCACCTGTACTCAATCAGTATAGAACTGATTGAGCTAAAATTAACAAAGCTGTGGCACAAAGCAGTTGAGAATACATCACTTGGTAAAGGAAAACTAGCAAAGAAAAATAAATTCTGCACACCTTGATACTCTTCTTGACATTTTTAACTGCCAGTGTCCCAGAGTTGTGTTCTGAAGCCATTTGTTCTCCCTCATGCACAAGAGAACCTCACCCTCACATTGATTGTCGCTGTCCTCGTGAGAAGAAGATCCCTGTTTTGGAACTGGCTTTCATAAAGGCGCAGAGAACAAAGGCAGGAGGCCAAGGAAGTATGCAGATTGATTCGACAGATTATTCAGAAAACAAAAAACAGATTGTTATTGCTAAGAAAAAAAAGAAAATCCGAGAGAGGGAAGAAAGGAAAAAAAAGAAGAGTGAAGAAGCCACCCAAAGAGATGAAGAGCTCTATCAAGAGGTTTCTCACTTCTTTGAAAGCTCTTCAGATGAACAGAATGAAGCAACATCAGATGATAGCTCCAAAATGCCATCTGAAACTTCGCCGAAGAGAATGAAATACAGCACTAAAGACATCTCAAACATTGCCCTTGCCAGTATTCGCCACCATACGGGGCTACGAGAGACTGCAGAGATCGCCACTGCCGCTTGGATAGATGCAGGCCTCATCAGCCGAGAGGATACATCCTTAGTGATAGATCATAATAAGATAAGATAAGCACAAGAAAAAATAATGAAGGAAATATCTGAGGCATGAAAAAGATTTGAAGGAGGAAGGTCTCTCTTGCCTTTTGTTTGATGGAAGAAGAGATGACACAAAAGTTCTCCTAGAGGTAGAGAGAATGGACAGAAAGTTTCCCGGTCTCATCAAAGAAGAACACTACTCTGTGTGTTCCGAACCTGGTGGCCGCTATTTGTTTCACTTTGTTCCTGAAGCAGAAGTAGAAGGCAAGAAACATACAGAGGCAATTACTGATCAAATAATATGTTGGCTTCAAGAAAGAAGACTTGACAGTTCACTGCAGGCCGTTGGTGGAGACTCAACTGCGGTGAACACTGGATGGCAGGGCGGTGTTATGACGCATTAGAGAAAACTTGGAAGAAAGCTTGTTTGGATTATATGTGATTTGCACACAGGGGAACTATCTCTTCGTCGTCTCATCCAGGAACTTGATGGTCCTACAAAGAGCAACAACAAGTGGTCAGGCCCCCTTGGCAACATGCTAGATGAAGCAACGGAATTAGAAATAAATACAAAATTTCCAAAGGTCGAAGTAGGCCCTCCCCTTCCAGTGTTGTCTGAAGAAGTTATCAAAGACCTCAGCACGGATCAATCTTACGCTTATCGTATTGTTCAAGCAATCAGATCAGGAGAGTTGCCTCAAAATCTGGCTCTCTTGGAGATTGGACCCGTAAGTCACAGTCGTTGGTTAACTACAGCAATTCGTTTCTGCAGGATTTGGGTTTCCAAACATGCACTGAAGGGCAAAATGCTACAGAATTTGATGTTGATTGTTGAATTTATTATTGGGTTTTATCTTCCTCACTGGTTCAATGTAAAACTTAATCCAATGTGGATGGAGGGGCCCAACCACATCTTGTTTCAATTACAGCTACTGAGAACCCAAAGGAAAGTAGTGGTGGACATCGTGTTACCTGTGGTGAGAAGGTCCGCTTGGTATGCTAGGCCAGAGGCAGTTTTGCAAGCAATACTCTGCAGCCAATGTACCAAAGAGCGAACTGAGGCTGTGGTACCTCCGATAAACGTCAATGCCACGAAATTGTCAGAATTAGTTAACTTGAGTTCGGAAGTTTTGGAGCCACCACTGACATGTATAACAAACAAAGATTTAACACAACTTAAAGAGGCCCCAATGCAAGTGCCAAAGTGGCCTTCTCACACTCAGAGTGTGGAGAGATGTGTGAAAATGGTTACAGAAGCAGCTAGTCAAGTTTACAGTCACGAGAGGCGAGAAGGCTACATCAAAGCGCAAGTAGCAAGCCGAATGCTGATGTCAAGGAACCGCAGCAAAAAGGACATGACTGTATTGGTTACTTTCAAATAAAGACTCTGAATGATATCTTATTGCCACTTTAAATGTTGATAGGATGTTTGCGCACATTTGTTATTTTGTTGCGAATTTACAGAAAAATTGAATTTTTGATTTAAAATTGATGTAGGTAGGAGTTATTTTTTATTGTTTTTGAAGCAAGGATATTATTTTGTATGCCAAATGATTACATTAAATTGCTACCAAATCACATGATTTTTCAATTTAGTCATTTCACCCCCAAAATTGACACACCCTAAATTGGTGTAACACAAAAGCAATTCTTTATGCTTCTTATTTTTTATTTCACATAATGTAGCTTATAAAGGCATTTTATGGTTAATAATTAAATACTATGTATGAAAAGTCCTATGAAACAGATTTTTTTTCGTTGTTTAAGCAACACTTAAAGTTCCGGTTCCGGTAAGTTCCGGTTCCGGTCGGAACTTGATATTCTGGTTCCGGTGCATCCCTAATAACTAATATACTGCCTTGATTTCCAGGCTAGTGTCAGGGATTACAATCTAGCGAAGATCTCGGAAAGAGGGAAAATAATTGAAATGTATGAAACTGGTGGACCGTTAGCTGACATTGCAGAACAGTTTAGACTACCCACAAAGATAGTAAGAAGATGGATTCGCAGATAGGAAGAAGGGGGCACCCTGAAGGATCGTGCAACGACGGGAGAAGGAGAGAAACAACTGAGAGAGAAGATCAAATAACTGTGGAGTTGGCAAAAGAAAATCCATTTAGCAATTACACTCAGAGGGAGGAGATGTAGGAACAGCACCAAAATCGCACAGGATTCAGTTGGAGGCGAAAATTTGTGCGAAGCGTTCAGCTTTATCAGAAGAAGAGACGGCAACTGAACCGTCGGAGTGGAAAAGAGGAGAGAAAGAAAAAGTAAAGTTGTTGGAGAGGTTCTTCGTTAAATGCCAGAAAGATCGAGAAGAATCAGAATTGGATAGGTTTTTACAGTTTTGACTGACGAATGAATTTTTGAGTCGAAGAACAGATTTTGCACGATTTCGGGCAGAAATATAAGCTAAGTGAGAATCAGGAGTTGGATGGCGACGGTACCTTCTGAAAGCCTTTTCTCCTTTGCGGATAGTTTTTGAGCAAGCAAAGTTAAACCAAGGGTTTTGCATTAGTAGTAGGCATAGAATATGGAATGTGCGCCGTCACGCATAATAATGTTCTTGTTTATGGGGGCTTCAACGACGGTTCAGGATCGACCTGCGGACGACCCCTTTGCAGCATCTCGCTTCATTTGCGGGATTTGGTGAAGGAGGGAATTGCTTTCCGATCTCCTCCTGCCCTCGTAGCCAGGGCATCAAAAAGGGCATTAAAAGGGCATTAAAAAGCTTTGGGCCTGGTATTCTGAGGGTATTTGCATCTTCGTTTTCATGGGCCCCTGTCCCACCGCAGCTGGGACATTACAAAATCTGCCGCTTCTCTCATTCCAGTTTGTTTCTCTTTCATTTCTAAGTTAGGATAAAACCCTCGAGTATTTTCCATATTTATATATTGTGTACCGCTCGCGTCTTCTTTCCAGAGAGTAGAGTTTCAGAGATGTAGTCGAGACCATTAGTCTTCACCTTTCGTGTCCTCTACTTTAGACGTAAAAGTCTTTTGTATAGCTTCAATGTTCACAATGTCTCGTTTTCTGTATGGGTTTGTGAGCACAGAATAATACTCAATTATCGGTAGAATTAGACTCTTCCATAAATTGAGTATGATGTTTGCTTTTTTGCTGCGGAAGCTCCTCCAGATGATTCCCATTATTTTTCTAACCGTTGTAATTTTGATGTTATAGTGCTCTCTGTATTCTGCATCCGAGGACATTATTACTCCAAGATCCCTAACTTGTGGATTTGGTGTTATCTATTTGGTTTGCAGAGTTTTGTACCCGTTATTCTGTAGCACCATGTTATTACCATATCTTAGAAGTTGGAATTTTTCTTCGTTGAACTTATATTGTTGTCTTCTGCCCACTTGAATAATGTTTCAATGTCGTTGTGTAATTTTTCCAGGTCACTTCGTTTAAAATTTCCTTGCATATCTTTGTGTCATCTGCGAAACATGATAGTGTCATTAATTCTGCATCAATATCTGTAATTATTATTATGAACATCAAGGAAACTAATATGGTATCTTGTGGGACAGAGCTCACGATGTCTGAGTCTTCGATTTAACTCCATTTACTACCATTCTTTATGTTCTTTGAGTCAGAAATGAAATGTCCACCTTCCTAGCTTTCCAGTAATTCCTGTATTCTTAGGTTTGTGTGCTATAATTCCATGGTCACATTTATCGAAGGTTTAATCAAAGTCAGTATATATTACATTTATGTTTTGTCCTCGACACAATGTTTCCAATATTTTCTCCTTGTGATCTGTGATAGACATGGTCTTCCACTCCTGAAGCCATGTTGATTTGGGTTGTATAAGTTCTTTTCTTGTAGGTAATTATAATTATACGTCTAATTATACGTTTAAAGCACTTTATATGGTGGGAGGTGAGGTCTACTGGCTGATAATTCTTGGGCATTGCCGTTACCACCTTTGAATAAAGGGGCAATGCTCGCGTTCTTTAATGAAAGTGGAATTTGTTCTGTGTCGAGTGATTTCCTCCATAGTAAGTATAGCGGCTTGATAATACTCTCTTTATATTTCTTCAGAAACCTGGCACTCCATGGTCTGACTCTGATACCGAATTGTCTCGCATCTGTGATAGAGCCTTAATTGCATCGCCTTCCGAGATCTTTAAGTCTATTAATAGGTTTGTGCCAGAATTGTTCTTGGCTGATTTGTATCAATGTCAAAAATTCATCTGGGTTTCTACTTTCTTCTCGGACTTTGGGTTGCTGAACACAGAGTTAAATTGTTCCTTAAGCAGTTTGCTAATTTTTTCTGGGTCATTTGTGTATTGGCCTCCCGTCTATCAATGGGCCAATACTCTCTTTACATTTTTCTTTTCGCAAACGAATAGAAGTATTTTGGGTTATTTTTTTTCCCGCTACCTTGTTTTCCTCCTCGTTTGTCTAATGTATGAATGTTTGTTTAGGTTCATTTCTATTTCGCATAGTTTCCTTTCTGAGTCGCCTTGCACCAGTTCTGCATCTGTGGAGATTTTACGGTTAGTTTCCGTTGTCTAAATAGTATCCTGAGTTTTCTCTTGAGTTTGTTACGTTTTCTTTTTCTTTTTTTTTTTGTCTCTCTGAACGTGTTTCAGTAATATAGGTTTGGTTTTAGTTTTCTACTAGCAAAAGGTCGGCGCTACTCGTCGATTTGCTAGATCTGCGGTGCTTCGGCTGAATTGTGGGCCTACGGCGTATTTTATTTTGAACATCAGTAGCACTTTATCTGGATATCATTCCTATTCCTCTCACCTTGGGCCTCAGTAATTGGGGTGCCTGCGGCCTTCCAGTTACTGGCAAACCAATTATTCATTCAATAAAACTACAGAAAAGAACGCAGCCATAAAAATCTAAAGCTTCACAAATCTTAATACAATGAGCTCGGATTTGAAGCTAAGATTTTCATGACTGCGTTCATTTCTATAGTTTTATTGACCAAATAACTGAACCGACAGTAACTGCGGGCCCTGCGGCCCGCCAAATCATAGTTTTCATTGTTTCGAGTGCATCAATAATATTGTTATAGTGTTCCATTAGTTGTGATAAGCATAATCTTCCTGACCGGAATCGATGTTGGTTATCATTTTTTTTTCTGAGTTTCCCATTAACCCCACCCCCTCCCCCATTACCCCACCCCTCTCCCCCACCCCTCTCCCCCATTTACCCCACCAATTTTTTTCTGAGTTTCCCCATTAACCCCACCCCCTCCCCCATTACCCCACCCCTCTCCCCCACTACCCACTCCCCACCCCTCTCCCCCATTTACCCCACCAATTTTTTTTCTGAGTTTCCCCATTAACCCCACCCCCTCCCCCATTACTCCACCCCTCTCCCCCAATACCCCCTCCCCCACCCCCCTCCCCACCCCTCTCCCCATTTACCCCCACCCTTCCCCCAAGGGGGGAAGGGGGCTGGCACCTTGCAAAGGATTTACTTTAATTTTTTTTTGTTACATATATATATATATCGCATCTATTTTCTGAGTTTCCCCATTAACCCCACCCTCCCCCATTACCCCACCCGGTGCTACTGTAGTATGCGGTCTACCTACGATTGGTTAGGT
>JAJOZX010014022.1:0-60000 GCA_023014485.1 Bathynomus jamesi | reverse complement strand
CAAAAAGGGAGATAGAAGTGGATCAATTTGAGGATTTCCTCCTCGCGTTCCTCACCTTCCTTTATGAGGCTTCACGGTCTTTCATGATAGATATTTGAAAGTTAAAAAAAAAAGCAAAAAAGCAGAATGGATCAATTTGAGAATTTTCTCATCGCGTTCCTCACCGTCTTTCATGAGATGTACCTTGACCGGCCCCCCTTCCCTGTGGTTCTCCCTCCTTTATGAGTTTTCGTGGTTTTTCATGAGAGATATTTAAAAAAAAGAAAAAACAAACAAACAAACAAACATTCCCAAGGCGGGGATAGGTTAGGTTGTTCCGGCCCGTCCGGTTTCGTGGTCCCCGTTAGTTTTATCTTAATACTTCTGGAAGCGTTCGTGCAAAAGATGCATTTCTGGTGCAACAGGTTTGTACTAATATATATGTATACTAGTAAATGGAAGCAGCGTATATATATGTATATAAGAAGAAGAACTGTAGTGTCTGACAAATAGCAAAGATTTCTTTAACCCAGGTCGTGGCCTTATGGCAACATGAGCTTGACAAATGAGTATTGCAATCTGAATATTAGAGATTATTTTGGCTTAAACAGTAAAACCCTTAAAATAAAATTCCATAACCCAGGCATGAAAGGGTTAATACTACATAGTATCCAAAAGACAACCTACCTAAATGACCTATACGAAGACATGTAAGGTCTCAAAAAATAAAACAGAAGGCCTTAAAAATAAATTTTTGCTGAATGTGTGTAGGTTCATCATTTCTCTTTAATATATTAATTGATACCACACCAAATGAAATTAGTATAAATACAGTTAACTTATAAACAAATTTTGTTTTGTTCTAATATTTGTGTTACGAAATAGATCCAGAAAATTTTAGCGAATTTTATTTAAATTTCATTTATGTAATCTAGCGGAAGCTTATATATATATATATATATATATATATATATATTTCAAACCGGTAAAATTGGTATAGTAACGAGGTAACAATCATCATGATCAACAAATATTACACTGGGGAACACAACTTTTGGTGACTTAGATGTTAGACCTGTTTCTGGGTATATTGAGGTCGCTGATTCTAAAAATGACATTAGTTTTTCTCCATCAGCTCTGCTTATCAAGATATGATATATATCTATATATATTTCTATATAATGTATATAATATTATATAATTGCTGACTGGCAATCACTGTTGTTGTCAATTGAATACAAAAGTATGATGAATGTCAGCAAAAATAGTGTATTAACATCAAACAAGCATAAGGTACGAAAAATATTTCTTAAATTCAAACAAGCTTGAGACACGAACGGCAAAAAAAGTTCTTTCATTGAGACATCTCACATAAACCGCGTTTCTGAGATTTCTTGCGATGAGATGTGCCAGGACATTCGCGTTGGATGCTCCAGCAGTAATCTGCCATCATGTGAGTATCCCATCGTCCGCGGTACCGTTCTTCCATCGTCCTTAGTTCTTGGTGAAATCGTTCACCCTGTTCCTCGCTTAGATCACCGAGGTTATCTGGGAAACGATCCAAATGACTGTGGAGGTAATGCAGTTTGATGCTCATTTTACAGCCAAGTTTACAAAAGAAGAAGCATATTCTCCACTAGTTCACCGTAGTTATCGGCCTTATAGTTCCAAGGAAATTCTTCACAACCATACTAAACGATGACCACGCACGTGCCTCAATGTTGTCCATTGAATCTTGGAAACGCGGTCTTTCATGAGTTCCCGGATTTGCGGTCCATCGAAAATACCTGCCTTCAGCTTTTCCATGCTCAGCGCAGGAAATTTTCTACATATGTAGCCAAAACACGTCCCATCTCTGTTCAAAGCCTTTATAAATTGTTTCATCAAACCTAGTTTGATGTGCAGTGGTGGCAATATGATCCTTTCTCTGTCAACCAAGCTTCTTTGATGATATTTTTTCTCCAACCACCATGTTTTCTCTCAGAGGCCACTGTCTTCTCACCAGTGTTCATCTTTAGCTCTACTGTCCCAGAGACATATAAAGCACGGGTACTTGGTGTACCCGCTCTGCTGGCCCAGGAGAAAATTCACCATCTTCAGATCCACACAGATCACCCATTGGTGGTCTCGGTATGATATCTTTTCTAGGACTAGGGCGACTGTCCCGTGCTCTTCTCTCATACCGACTGAGTGACCAATTGGGATTGATCTGTATCTGTTGCCGTTGTGTAGAAGAACACATTTTAGGCTCCGTTTGGAGCTATCTATGATAACCGCCATTCACTTGGTGTGTATTCCGATATGCCCATTTTCATCAGCAATCCACACACATTGTTGCAGAAAACTAAATCGTTCTCTTTTGAGAAGAAGGGCAGTAAATCCTTTTCTCTGTCGCGATATAACGTGATTTTGGTTCCCGGCAGCAGTAAATTTTTTCTCCCAGCCTGGAAGCTAACAATTCAGACGATTTCTTCGAAAGACTTAAGTCCCTTATGAGGTCGTTTAATTCGTGTTGACAAACCTTCTGCAACTGATGACGGTCCTTCAAAATCACTGTCATTTTGCCCACATATGCTTTCTTCGTCAGTAGCAGATTCATCATCTTCTTGAGGGAGCTCTGGAAGATGGCTGAATGATGGGACAGGTATCTCATCTGAATGTGAAACAGGCCGTCTAGCTGAGTCTATGTCAGGATACGTCCATTTACTCCGGTTACGTCCATTGATGCCCTTTATATTCACCAAACAAAAGTAACAGTCATCACTGTGGTTTCTCTGTTCTCTCCATACCATTGGTAATTGGTATACCAAATTTCAGGCACCTCCTCTTTCCGTTGGTCCATTGCCGCAGATGCTCCGTACACGTTTTACACACAACATGAGGAGCCCATGGCTTATCTTGGTCCCTTAGTTGTACTTTGAAATAGGCAAAATAAGCTTTTTTCACAAAATCAGTAATAGTTTTTCTCTGTTCAATGAACGTCTACTCTCCGCAGATAAAACAAAACACATCTGGATGATTTAAACACTTTCTTCGTGATGAAGCCATGTCAACACCTGTAACAGGAAAGAATTCACGTTAGTACATGTACAATACACATGCAAAACAGCAACATCAGCAAAATCATAGCTACAATTTAATTATACAGATGCATTTAGATTTACGAGCAACTCATAATACCGTTCCATAAGGACAATAAAGTAGGTAATGACGTATGCAATATCTCAAAAACTAGAGCTGCTAGAACAAAATGGATGATATTTTCTGAATCAGTGGCATGAAAATATCCAGAATAAGGTCTAAAATCTCAGGCACGAAGAAAAAAAATTTTTTTTGTTCCCCAGTGTTATCATTATTATCATAACTAATTATATATATATATAATTATATATATATATATATATATATTATATATATATATATATCACCGTAAAGAACGACGCTTGAATAGAAGAACATTCCGCGCAAGATGAGGAGGGAGAACGAACAAATGAAAAAATGAGGTAACCACCCGGAATCGAACCCGGGATCTTCCGATTGCCGGTCAGATATGATAACCACTACACCATGGTCCTCACTCGATCAGAAGTCGTAATTCTCCTACATACGCGCGTATGTAGGAGAATTACGACTTCTGATCGAGTGAGGACCATGGTGTAGTGGTTATCATATCTGACTGGCAATCGGAAGATCCCGGGTTCGATTCCCGGGTGGTTACCTCATTTTTTTCATTTGTTCGTTCTCCCTCCTCATCTTGCGCGGAATGTTCTTCTAGTCAAGCGTCTTTCTTTACGTTAATTATACTGCGTGTTCTTTGCAGTTGAAATGTATATATGTATATATATATATATAAATAATGTTTTGTTATATAATGTTTCAGGCCAACAAAGACCCTAGGATCCACTCATGGCTGGTCTACCTAATTGTGTTTGTAATTGTGTAATGTGCATGTCCTCCGTGGTGGCGGAGAGGACCTACAATTTTACGTGGGTTCCGAACCACAAAACCTTAATTTTACTACTTCAAACTACACCCAATCTATCAACATATGCGTCTAATCGATTTTTAAACATGTTTATAGACATGCTACTAATTATTTCTACCGGCAAAGTATTCCAGCTATTTACTATTTTATGCGTAAAAAAATTTTTGGCAACTGCTGTCTCGAACCTTCTACTTGTCAACTTACACCCGTTATTTCTAGTCCTATTATACTGTGATATTTCGAAAAAGCTATCTCTATTTACGTTATCGAACCCATTCATAATTTTAAAAACCTGGATTAGATCACCCCTTAGCCTCCTAGTCTCGAGTGTAGTCAATTTTAACTCCTTAAGCCTATCCTCGTACGACTTCGACCTAAGCAACGGAATCATCTTAGTTGCTCGTCTTTGAACTCTTTCGATTTTGTCTATATCTTTTCGCATATGCGGATTCCAAAATTGGATCGCGTACTCCAAATGGGGTCTTACTAATGATTTATAAAGAGGAACAATAATATCGCGCGATTTGTACTCAAAATTCAGAGCTATAAAACCTAGCACTTTGTTCGCTTTATTGACCACTGCTGTACTTTGTTTCACCACTTTTAAATCACCAGTGACTATAACTCCTAAGTCTTTTTCCTGCTCTACGCTTGCTAACTCCTTCCCTGACATACTATACGCAAAATTACCGTTAAGCGAACCTATATGTAAAATTTTGCACTTATCGACGTTAAATCTCATTTGCCATGTGACTGACCAAATCAACGATTTTATTCAGATCTTCCTGGATTTTACCCCTATCTTCGTCATTAATCGCCCTACCACCCAACTTCGTGTCATCCGCAAACTTTGAAACTGTACTGACTAGGCCGACATCTAAATCGTTAATATACAGTATATAATAAAGAGCAAGGGGCCCAATACAGAACCCTGAGGAACGCCACTCGCTACGTTAGCCCAAGACGACTCCGCTCCATCAAAGATTGTAAATTTCAATTTGAAAATAACTTTTATGCTATGTCGTTTGGATTGGCGCTGGGAAATTCCCTTTCACCTGTGCTGGCTAACTTATATATGGAATTTTTTGAAAGTAGAATTTTGCCTACGATTGTTAATTTTAACCTGGTTTTGTACAGGTATATAGATGATATTTTATGCCTTTGGCCTAATAATTTGGATGTTGACTTATTTCTTGGTAGACTCAACAATTTAGTCCCATCTATTAAGTTCACAGTTGAAAAAGAAAATGATGAAAGCTTATCTTTTCTGGATCTAAAAATTTGGAGATGCTCTAATTAGTTCAAATTTGAAGTCTATCGCAAGCCTACTAATAATAATGCTTATGTGCATTTTTATTCTGACCATCATCCCTCGATTAAATCCTCTATTTTCTCTGCTATGTTTCTTAGAGCATTGAGCGTTGTCAGTCCTGAATTTTTAGAGTCCGAGTTATGCAATATCATGAATATTGGTACTAAATTATGCTATCCTATTTCATTTTTAGATAACTGTCTTAGGAAAGCCAAGAAAAGGTATTATAATAATGTAACTGTAAAGCAATTTGAGTGTAAAAATATCCTTAGCCTACCTTACCATGTTAATTTTCAAAATCTCCCGACTTTACTTAAAGCAATTGGCATCAATGTTGTCTTTAAGTATAATAATACTGTTAAATCACCCCTAATAAAGAATAGCCCGGATAATGTTGTTGGTTGTGTGTATTCGATCGGATGTACACAATGTAACTTAGTATATATAGGCCAAACGGGTAAAACGTTAGATATTAGGGTAAAACAGCATAAATATGCGTGTAGAACATCTAATAATTCCAATGCTTTGTTTAACCATATGTATACTGTAGATGTAATCATAGCATCAAGTGGGATAGTTCTAAAGCACTTGTTGAAAACAGAGATAATAATGAGGGGTCCAACGTCTTAAGGTACCTAAGCGCCAAAATTAAAATTCGCCAGAAATCGCTTCCAAAGTTCAGCAATATTCTGGCAATAATATCTCTGTTATTAATTGAGCTAGAAAGTTCATTTTTGCCTAAATTAGAGTTCTAAGTATGCTAATGAAGATGTTGATGAGTTTTTGGGATAGATTTTCATATTTGTATTTATATATATATATATATATATATATTTTTTTTATTATTTTTTTTTATTTTCTTATTATGCCGAACTTTGGGTGCGATTTCTGGCACAGAATGATTCCATTGAATTTTCATTACTATCACTAGCACAGTGAGACATTGCTGCACACGTTGATAATAGTTAGAAGCCGGGTGAATAAATAATCCACTCAATATTCAGCAATATGAGCACGAACACAGGACGCCTGCTAACAGCAACGCTAGTCTTAAGGTACTGGCGGGATGTTGTGTCGTGTCCCTCTCGGCGCGTGGAGCGGCTGGCCAATCAGAAAGCAGAGCGGCGTGGATGCCAGGTTTTTCATTGGCTCGCGCTCCTCCTGCTGTCCCACCACCCAGAGACCGAGCGTCCCACCTCCACCCCCATCACCTCCCACCAGTTTGAACGGGATATTGGGGCCTTAAGACGCGCATCACATGGGGCAGACCCAGCTGGTGATAGAGGTGAAAAAAGTAGTTCGCTTCATAAGGTTTTCAACCATACTTCAGTGTCGTAAGGTCATTATAACCCAAACCACGCGATAGAGGAAGGGTGAAAATAGTGATATCCATCAAAAACACGTTTTCGACTGTGGTGGCGCTTAGGTACCTTAAGACTGGCGACCCTCTATTTGTATAATTGAAAGAAATATTCTAGAATGTGCATTTATCCATCTTAAAAACAATTTCAATAACAGTGCAGGAATGTATAAAATTGACATCTTGTTAAAATTCCTTTTGCTTCTCATTAATTCTTAAGTATGTGCTAATTGTTTTGGTTTCCGCTACGTTGTATATATTTATGGGCATCTTGCCTCTCTCTTCATTCCCTGACGAGGTGTAGCTCTGAATACACGAAAGGCCTTGGAATCGTTTTTCTTTTTCCTTGTGGGAAATTCCCTTTCACCTGTATTGGCTAACTTATATATGGAATTTTTTGAAAGTAGAATTTTGCCTACGATTGTTAATTTTAACCTGGTTTGGTACAGGTATATAGATGATATTTTATGCCTTTGGCCTAATAATTTGGATGTTGACTTATTTCTTGGTAGGCTCAACAATGTAGTCCCATCTATTAAGTTCACAGTTGAAAAAGAAAATGATGGAAGCTTATATATATATATATATATGTCTATGCTACGATAGACTGCTGAACGGAAGGCCGTGAGATTGAGTTCGGGTGAAGACTGTAATTTCAGAGACCGTGGTGGAGCGTGGTTCGCATTTCACGTTAAACTGTAGGCCTAAAGGCAATGGTTAGCGTCCCTGACTACGAATCCATTGGCCCCGGGTTCGAGACCCGGTGACGGCAGCCGGGGCGCAGAAAACCCAGCTGTTCATCCTTCCACACAATAAAGAAAGTGGTTGGTAGATAAATGGTACCCTGTGTAGCCTAGTGGTTAAGACGCTGGGCTGCTGGTGGGGCGTGGTTCGGATTCCACGTTAAACTGTAGGTCTAAGGTGGAATGAAAAGCTTGACCTTCGTCGAATGAACAATTCGGGCGGAAGCTAACCAAAGGTTAACGTGGTACGACAAGCTTGACCTTCATCAGAATTAACATTTCGGTCGTAGCATAACATATAACTAAGATCACCAACCCAACCAAAGCCTACATATGAATATATGAATATTATAATAAATATATATATATATATGAAAATTATTTCACGAAAGTAACACGTGAAAAATATTTATGATGAATAAAACCACGAAGGAAAGGAAACACAAAAAGGTGCTCAAGCGCTTTCGTCTAATGACATCCTCAGGAACACTGAAGTACATAAAGGGTTACGGCCTATATATAGGTTACAGAAAGAAAAAATAAATAAAGAAATAAATAAATAACATACATACACACATACATATATATACATATATACATACATACCTACACATATATATATAGTACAGGGCTATTAAAAATGATTCATCCGATTTCAACTGAGAATACTTCCGTACCTATCAACCTTGCATCAACTGGGCATAACCACATGAAAGAGGAAATCTCCGAGTTTTACAAGATCACCGCGAGAGGGCTCCAAAGTCACGCCGTGGCCTAGCCTAGCAACAAACAGTCAGTGTGAAAATGGCGTCCGCACAGCAGAAGGCGTTTTGTGTGTTGCAGTTTTCGAGCTGTAAATCGGTAGTCACAGTGCAGCGTGAGTTTCGTCGACGTTACACCGTGCGACTTCTTCCTTTGGGGGTACGTTAAGGATACTGTGTACGTGCCACCGTTGTCCACATCTTTGGATGAGCTCCGAACTCGCATTGTTACTGCCGTAGAGTCAGTGACAACGGACATGCTGGAGCGAGTATGGGAGGAATTCGACTATCGTGTCGACGTTGCTCGTGTAACTAGGGGAAGTCACATAGAGCATTTATGAGGTGAGAGACAAAATTTAGACAGTTTTTCTTTTGGTTGATGTATCACAAATCACTCTGTATTTGTAACATTAAAAAATATTCTCATTTGAAATCAGGTGAATCATTTTGAATAGCCCTGTATATATATATATACAGGGTGGGCGGAAAGTAGCTCCCTATTTTGGATTGGTAAAAAAATACGTATATTATCCATTTATTTCAGAAGAAATAATATGAAAAGGTAGGCATACATGGTAGGTTTTCTCTAAAATTCAATGTGGGCTCCAACTCTTTCCACCAGCTTCTGGAGCCGCCCAGGAATGGCGTCCACTGACTTTAGCAGGAACTCCGGCGGGATGGAGGACATGACTTCCCGAATTCGGTCCTCCAGTTCTTCCAATGTCCTCGGTTTGGTGCGGTAGACTTCTTCCTTTACCCACCCCCAAAGAAAGAAGTCGCACGGTGTCAAGTCGGGGCTCCTGGCTGGCCATTGATGTGACCACGACGACCCATCCAACGCCCAGGGAAGTGGGCATCCAGCCACTCACGGACAACAAGAGCGAAGTGCGGAGGGGCGCCATCTTGCATAAATATCAGATCGTCGATGTTCTCCCATGTGCTGACAACCGGCCAGACCTCGTTTCGCAACATAGCAAGGTACCGCTCAGCATTCATGGTGTTGCGCAGAAGGAACGGGCCCACAACCTGATCTGAGGTCATACCACACCACACCGTTACACTGAACCGATTCTGCCGTTTTCAGCGGTAACCATGGGATCCTCTCCTGCCCAGTAGTGGCAATTGTGGCGGTTGACAAAGCCTCCGACGTGGAACACCGCCTCGTCGCTCCAGAGGATGTTGCGGAAGAGATGGGGCCAGTCTTCATGCCAAGCCAGCATGATTTCCCCGAACTCCATGCGAATGTCGCAGTCCTCGTCCGAGAGAGATTGGCAGTAATGCGGCTTCCACGCACGCCAGTTCAGCTCCTTCTTCAGCACAGTTCGCACTGAGTAGCGGGAGAGTCCACTTTCCCGAGCTGCCTGGCGAGTTGACTTTCGTGGACTCCGTGCGAACATTTCCTGAACTGCCTGCACCGTCTCCAGGGCCCTGGATGTCGAAGGGCGACCACATCTTCGAACATCTGCCACAGACCCCGTGGTCATGAGCTTCGAGTGGCAGTTCTTGATTGTTTTCGGGTCCACTTGGGCACGTGGTCCGTGAATGGCCCGCCACCATCTTTGAACTCGAACGACAGATTGCCAAACTTCGTACCGTGCCGCAACTGGGCACGCTCCTGCAGTGTTAAACGCTCAGCCATGTTACCCTTCAATCTGAAAAAAAAAAAATAATGAACGTTACAATTGTACCACTTTAGAGAACACAAAGAGAACACTTTAGAGAAAAAAAAGATTACCGTTACAATTGTACCACTTTAGAGAACACACCATAACAATATAACAATACAATCACAATTTATACATAATTTATATGTAATTTAAATTAGGGAGCTTCTTTCCGCCCACCCTACAGTATATATATATATATGCAATAAACGGAGAAGTAAAAATAAAAATTAAAAATTAAAGGATTGACAAAGAGGCATACAGATTTGTAAGGAAAAATATCGATTTTTAGCACAAGATCAAATGAATTATAAAAATACAAATTTATACTGGAAATCTGCCCGGGTTTTAACACTTTGCCTTTTATAGTCAAGTTTCGATATATAATAAAATAAAATGAAAATTAAAAGTTAATAAAGTAGCATACAAGTCTGCCATTATCCAACTTTCAAATAACTTCAACATAAGCAAATGTCTTTTTCAACTCGATCCTGTTGTTTTGAATTCCTTCAAAACAGATTTAGATAAAAAGGGTAGGACGCTAAATCTTTGGTAAACTTGTATGCTACTTTATTAACTTTTAATTTTCATTTTATTTTTATATATATCGAAACTTGACTATAAAAGGCAGTGTTAAAACCCGGGCAGATTTCCAGTATAAATTTGTATTTTTATAATTCATTTGATCTTGTGCTAAAAATCGATATTTTTCATTACAAATCTGTATGCCTCTTTGTTAATCCTTTAATTTTTAATTTTTATTTTTACTTCTCCGTTTATTGCATATATATATAATATATATATATATATATATATATATATATATGTGTGTGTAGGTATGTATATATGCATATATATATATATATGTATGTGTGTATGTATGTTATTTATTTATTTATTTATTTTTTCTTTCTGTAACCTATATATAGGCCGTAACCCTTTATGTACTTCAGTGTTCCTGAGGATGTCATTAGACGAAAGCGCTTGAGCACCTTTTTGTGTTTCCTTTCCTTCGTGGTTTTATTCATCATATATATATAATGATGAATAAAACCACGAAGGGAAAAGAAACACAAAGTGGTGCTCAAGCGCTTTCGTCTAATGACATCCTCAGGAACACTGGAGTGAAAGGATCGTTCAAGGCAATATATAGGTTACAAAATTTATATACAGGGTGGGCCGTAAGTTTCCATACATAGGAAAATTTAAACGTTTGTTTTTATGTTTCAGATACCCTAAGAATATGCGTTTGATGAAAGAGCAACGAATTGAAATCATACTGATGGCTGGGTCGGGAAGCAGTCGCATGGTTGCAATGAACTTTAACAGACAACATGGAACGAAAATCACACACGACACTGTGGCAAAACTTATTAACAAGTTTCAGAAAACTGGAAATGTTGCAGATCAACCGCGAAGTGGTCCAAGACGTACAGCCACCGATGAAGACACAACAGCTACGATACTTACAGCGCTTACACGGAGTCCCAGAAAAAGTACACGACGGTTGTCTGCAGAAAGTGGTGTCAGCAGATCGAGTATCAGGCGCATTTTGAAAGCAAACAAATGGCATCCATACAAATTGCATATGGCACAGCATTTGAGTGAAGACGACCCGGATAGACGGATGGAATCTGTGAATGGGCATTAACCAAAGTGAACGAGGATGCAAACTTTTCAACTAAGATCTTGTTTACTGATGAAGCAAATTTTTACGTCAATGGAGAGGTTAATCGGCAAAACATACGTTATTGGAGTAATGCTAACCCTAACTGGCTGAGTCCGACGAAGATGCAAGGTGCCGGTAAAGTGATGGTGTGGGCCGGGATATGGGGTGACAGAATTATTGGACCAGTTTTTGTCAGTGGAAATCTTAATGCCGAAAGGTATCTTAACATGTTGCAAGAAGAGATTTTCCCATCCCTGCTAAACGAGGAAGGTAACTTCCCAGTTTACTTCCAGCAAGATGGAGCTCCACCTCATTATGGTCTTCACGTGCGTCGGTATTTGGATCAGCAGTAGTTTCCGGATGCTTGGATTGGTCGGCGTGGTCCTGGGAGTGGCCTCCCAGATCCCCAGATCTCATCCCCTTGATTTCTATCTTTGGGGGCACTTGAAGGCCATGGTGTATCAGGAAAAGATACGAGACATAAATCATCTAAAGGAACGTATCACCAACGCCATTACAAGCATAACGTCAACTGTGCTAATGCGTGTTCATCAACAGTGGGGAACACGTATTGAAATGTGTTTTCAAACAAATGGCAACCATGTAGAGCATATTATATAAATAAAAATGGTTGTCCATAAAAAAATGTTTATTTTTCCTATGTATGGAAACTTACGGCCCACCCTGTATATAAGTTACAAATTTTTGTAACCTATATATTGCCTTCAACGATCCTTTCACTCCAGTGTTCCTGAGGATGTCATTAGACGAAAGCGCTTGAGCACCACTTTGTGTTTCTTTTCCCTTCGTGGTTTTATTCATCATAAATATTTTTCACGTGTCACTTTCGTGAAATAATTTGTCATATATATATATATATATATATATATATATATATATATATATATATATATATATATGTGTTATATCTTAATTACTTTAGAATTATATTAATGCAACGCACACAGCTCAAACTTTCGTTATGGAAATTTCTTTTAAATGGTGGATATGGAAATACAAAAACCGAATTCACATATTTCTTCTTTTCAATAAAAAGTTCAAAATTGAAAGTCGCCGTGTTGGACTTTAAGGTCCACCCGCAAATTTCTTGGAAATGTGACGTCATTCAAAACAATTGGTTCCTTACATAAGAGAGAAGTATTTTTTTAGAAGCAACTCGGTAAGGAAATTTAGATTATAAATAAAAGCAAAGCGTACTTATCTCTATTCATTCCACCATCACATTACAACATATAAGTAATTTCATATAAAATTTAAATTCATTGAGACCTCTACACTTATTTTAAGTTCACTATCCACCTAGATTTTGAGAGAAGCTTCACGAATTTGACTTTATTGGTTATGGATATGACGATTAAAATCTTGACAGATTTGCTATTTTGTAAATTTACAACCTCATTAGCTTTTTCCTCGATTATTTGTACATGTACATATTTACTCTATGTACATAATGAATGTGCATATTTTTGTGCGAGCGCGCGCACACACACACACACACACACACAAAGGGAACGGCCAAATGTATGGGATTCCCACACCAAGGATTCATCCGAAGCACAAGTTCGCCAAATATACACTGTAGGATTAGAAAGATGATTCTCTCAAATCTCAATACCAGTTCCTTTATTCTTTGAGTGTGCTCTAACCTTCTTAACTTCGATTTACTTCACTCCAATCTATGAACAAGTATTCTTCTGTCAATTCTGTGTTAATATTAAATATCACGACTGGCTAGGTATAACGGTTGTTTTACGGACTACTTCCAAGAAAGCAAAAGCTAACTGAATAACTTAACTAATGAACTTTTCAAATTATCTTAACTACTTAATTTTCAAAATATGTGCTAACTTAACTTAACCTAGTTGGTAAGATCCCCAAATTAACTTAACTAGTTAATCTTGAAAGTTAATTGGCCCAACCCTGATATCTGATGTTCAGAAAGCCGGTGTAATTAAATTTAGCGCGCCTATACAAGTGTGCAGAAGTATTGCTTTATGAAGACAGTATTTTAATACAATGGGTTTTGACAGTTCTTAAACTAAACTGATAAGACAGGACGAGTCAACACTGTTTTAAAGAATTATTAAATTATCAGAAAATTGTTCGAAAAAGTGTAATACAAGTTTTTCTAAATATAAGGTTGTAACATATATTCTGCTCGATTTTTTAGTTCATTCAGAACAAAAATTAAAGGACTTAAAAGGACAAATTTGCTCGAATTTTTAGTTTATTTACAACAAAAATTAAATGATATAATGGCAAATTAATCATCAGTATAATTCTCTTCTTTTTCTATAACCTCCTCCCACCTGTAGAAAAGTTTTTTTATGCCACGTTCGAAGAAATCCCTTAGTTTCGAGTTAAAAAAAAGCGATCACTTCGTTTTCGATAGCTTCCCTGGATTGCAACTTTTGTCCATCTACGTAGTGTTGCAGACTTCTGAATAAATGGTAGTCTGAAGGTGCGATGTCCGGAGAATAAGATGGATGAGACATTTTTTCCCAACCAAATACCTCCAATTGGGCAGTGGTGATTCGAGTAGTGTGAGGGCGCACGTTATCCTGGTGGAATAGAACACCTCTGCGATTAATTAATGCAGGACGTTTTTCTTGTAATGCCATCTTCAGTCGTTGGAGTTGTTGGCAGTAGCCTTCAGCTGTGATTGTTTGGTTATCTGGCAGAAGCTCAAAATGAATAATTCCTTGCATATCCCACCGAACGCATAGCAAAATTTTCTTTGGATGGGGTCCATTCCTTGGCTAAGGTTCAGGTTTTGTTTCACGGCTAAGCCACTGATGTCGAAGCTTAATATTGTTATGCAGGACCCATTTTTCATCCCCAGTGACGATCCGATTAAAAAACGGTGCCTGCAGTTGTCGAGAATGCAGTGATGTGCAAAGATCGATTCGATGTTGAAGATTCGCTTGTGACAAATCATGCGGAACCCATTTTCCAACCTTCACTACTTTTCCTAACAGTTTCAAATGACAATGAATGGTCATATGGCTAACGCCGAGTTGCAGGCCAAGTTCTCTTACAGTTACCGTTGGGTTTTTCTCCACTGTTGCTTTCAGGAACTCTTCATCTAACTCATTTGGTCGTCTTGTTCGTTGATAATCTTTCAGACTGAAGTCGAATATGCTCTTTCGTGGGCTCCATGTTTTTCAATTACTGTAATATCGTTGTAACTGTATGAAAAACACCAGAGAAAATATTCATTAGCCTAATCCTACACTAGCCTAAGCCTACACTAGCCTAATCATTCTGTATCATGATAAAACATGTGCGAACCTGTCGCCACGTGTATTTTGCAACATTTCTAAAACTATTTCACATTATCTTGGGGTTATTCTATTATCTATCGTCCGTTTTCTAATCGAGCAGAATTTATGTTACAACCTGATCTTTAGCTACTTTGAATAGTGAAATTCTTTAAAATGAGGAAACTGTAGCAGAAGATGCAATAAAAATTAAGAAAAAATTAACATTTGTCGGTCTTCAGGTTAAAACAATAAAATTAAGTATCAAAGAGTCAAGTTTTAATAAGAAAGAGTTGGGTAGGTTCTTGAGAAAATACAGTAAAGGAAGAGGATTCTCTCACAGCCTAGTACTAGATTCACATATTTACAATACATCTCCCTCATTCATCAAAGTAGCCAATTTTCCTCAAACCTAAGGAGGTACTATTTAACAAATTATACAGAGAGAAAGTGTTTTGTACTTCCAGTCTTCAGCAAATTGAGCGACTGTACATATTTTTTTTAGCACTCTTGTTTAAAAATATGCTATAAATTAATATCACAGGCGATACGTAAGTTCTAAACTTGCATTATTTGCATTTGTATGAGTCTAATATACCTTTTCATGGACCATCCGTGAATATTACAGAGTTCTCATGTTTAATTTAATACCTTATAAAGACTCAATTTTATTTCTTCTGTAGCTTCATATAATCACTACACTATATTCTTGCACATAGTAACTAAATCTTACCTTTATCTCTATGATGAAGTGATGAAGTGATTCTTGCCGTGGCCGGAAAAAAGACCCCTAGGAAAAAAGCCCCCTGGACAAATTGCTGGGTAGGGCAAGTCAGGTGTCACATTTAATCTGAAGCATCAGTTCCACTTCAGCCACCGTGGTGTTAAGGTTATGGGCTGTTAGTTTGAATCTACATGTCTGTCAGTTAACCATTGGTTATATTCTCTGAGTGACTTGGAAAATCAGTCTCTCTTCAACCACCATGAAGATCATCAAGAACAACAAAGGAGGTTCCAAACTGTGTGCAGAAGGCTACTTATACACCAAGATGAGTTCCAACAGTACACGAATACGCTGGGAATGTTCTCAGAGGAAAGCACTTTCTTGCAAAGGTTGTGTTCATACAGATTTGGAGGTGAAGGAACTTCTTTCTGTGACTGAACACAGCCACGACCCAGACCCTAACAAGGTGAAGGCAGCTAAAGTGAAGCACACCATAAAGAACGGTGTTTTGACCAACGGGGGCAGACCTTCACACATCGTTGCAGACGCTATATGTCAACAACCACTTGAAGTCCGTTGTGCAACCTTGTGTTTGGCACTTGTCGTCGCATCCAGCTACCAGCTCTTCCTGATGGGGTAATTCCCCCAGTACGCATGAGAAGGATTCCTCCCTTGTTTCCACCATAGTTATGGAATGTCCATCAGGCAACCATTGATGGAGAGGATCGCACAAACAACCTATGCGAGAGTTGAAATTTTGCTTTCCATGAGCTTGTGGGACATGACCACCCAACCATCTGGAAGGCCATTGAAAGTATTAGAAAGGATCAGGCTCTTGTATCAACAGCCCTGATTAAGGATTCTCGTGGTGAGCCTCCAAGAAAACGAGTCAAACGTGCCACGAAGGATCATCAACAGCGTTTGAAAAACCTATGTCTGGATTATGTGAATGAGAGGAAGACCTTTGAGGAATTTCTGAATGGTGTAGGTCACAGCATTAGGTGGAAGTAAAATGAACTTTAAAGGAACCTTAACACTTAATGAACTTTTTAATATTGTGTTTTATTTATTTGATTTTCCCTAGATATGGGATGAGGTTCCTTTTATAATGTTCATTTTTATGGTAATAATAAAGAATAAAAATAATGATTAAAAAAATTCTTATTATTATTTTTCCTAGAGGGCTTTTGTTTGAATGCCCGGTTAGGTCACTTGAATGCACTTGACGATTGGTTAGGTTAAGTCATGATATTTTCGTTAAAAACACATTAATTACACTAATCAACAGCCAAAATGTATCTTCGATGAAACCATCATTTCTTTAGTAATTCGACGTCGCTGAATCCGAAAATGACCTTCATTTTGCATGATTGGTTCGCGTTTAGAAGATACACGGGTGCCCTGTTTTCATTATTTCCCAATTGAAATGAATATATCATTGAAGCATAACATGCCAACACTAGAATGTGCTCGTTTGGCAACCTCGTTGTCTGGCGCCATCTTGAGTACATCGTAAATCCCTTTAGCTCAGTTCTAGAGTGACGCTTGTTGTGGTGACACGTTATTTCACATTTTGACATTGTGCTTTTGTAGTGTTTCCTCGTAATTTGCACCTGTGGTTAGTTCATGACATATAGAGTGTAGTGCGTGTTAAAGCGTAATCTTGCGATCAGTTTCTCATTGACGTTATAAGCAAAATGCCACGTAAATGCGTTAATGACTCAAATAACTTTTGCTATATTTGCGGCAAAGTAACATTAAAATCGCAAAAGAAGACGTTAACACCTGCCATCAAGAAAGCGTACCACCTTTATTTTAAGTGCAAATTAGGAGATCAGGACAAAACGTGGGCGCCGCATATATGCTGCATTACATGTGCAACTGCATTACTTGAGTGGTACAATGGGAAACCGAGGTCAATGGGCTTCGGCATCCCCGTCGTGTGGAGGGAACAAAGTAACCACGCGGATGACTGTTTATTCTGCATGGTTCCGCCATTACGTGGAATTAGTGAGAAGAAAAAATGGACCCTCAAGTATCCTAATGTTCCATCCGCCATTCGACCTGTGCCCCATAACGAAGACATACCTGTGCCCAATCCTCCTACCTCCTCAGACACCCTCGATTTGGATGACGAAGAGCATCCTGTAACGAGTACAGATGAAGACATTGCACATCCCACAACATCACAAGATACCGACTTTGTGCCCAGTGAACTGTCTACAGAACCGCATAAAATCACCCAACACGAACTGAATGACCTCATCAGAGATTTGGACTTACCGAAGTCTAAGGCAGAATTGCTCGCCTCACGCCTTCAACAGTGGCATCTTCTTCATGATGATGTCCAAATATCCATGTACCGCACTAGGCAATCCACGTTGGAGACTTTCTTCATCAAACATGGTGACTTCGTGGTGTGTACAGATGTTGTTGGCTTAATGAATGCTCTAAATATAACATACAGAGATGACGAATGGAGGTTGTTCATTGATGCCTCTAAGCTAAGCCTTAAGGCTGTACTACTTCATAACAAAAACGAAAAAGCTGCCATTCCAATTGGATATTCTGTCCACATGAAGGAGACATATGAAAATATGCAATATCTGCTTCACCACATAAACTACAACGCTCACAAATGGAGCATATGTGGTGATTTGAAAGTGGTCGGCATGTTACTTGGTCTCCAGCAGGGTTACACGAAGTACTGCTGCTTCCTTTGCGAGTGGGACAGCCGTGCTAGGTCACAGCATTATGAAAGGAAGGAATGGCCTCTAAGAGAACGTTTAGTGCCAGGTGTGAAAAACGTTTCGTGCGAGCCATTAGTAGAGCCAAGCAAAATACTTCTACCACCGTTACATATTAAGTTAGGGCTTATGAAAAATTTTGTGAAAGCACTCAATGAGGATGGAAAGGCATTTAAGTATCTTTTCCAGAAGTTCCCTCGACTCAGTGAGGCAAAAATCAAGGAAGGCATATTTGTTGGTCCTCATATACGAAATCTGATGAAAGATGAACATTTCGAGACACTTTTGGAGGGCGCAGAAAAAGAAGCTTGGGTCTCGTTCAAGTCAGTGTCGCAAAATTTCCTTGGAAACAACAGAGCTCCAAATGCAGATGAATTGGTGGATAATATGTTGAAGGCGTACCAAAGAATGGGATGTAACATGTCTCTAAAAATTCATTTCCTCCATTCCCATTTCGACTTTTTCCCGGCAAACTTTGGTGAAGTAAGTGACGAACATGGGGAACGTTTTCATCAGCAGATTTCAGCTCTTGAGAAACGTTACCAAGGCAAGTGAAATTCATCTATGCTGGCTGATTTCTGCTGGTCAGTAATAAGAGACACTACACAGTCAGAGTACAAGAGACAGGCCAAGAGGAAACGACATTGAAGTGAGTGTGCTCCTTAAAATACATATATGTTGTGGGATAAATTTTTATCAGTACTTACACAATAATTACCATGATATCTTAAAAACGCGAACTAACTAAACAATTTCACTATCATTTTCAAATTCAGCATGCAAAAATACATAAGAGTCGGCTACTTTCATTAAAGATACAAAAAATTCCTTAAAATTTGTTGACCAGTGTTATTTAAAGTGCTCTAACATGTTTGTTTTTCATTTCTCCAAAAAAAGAAAGCTATTTTTTAAATCAATGACCAAAACTACATTAGTCTACCGATTTTCATTAAAATTCGCTGCTAGCCCCCAAACGGAAAAGATCCTAAAGCAGGACTGTTCGGAGGCCAATGTCCTAGTTAGTCCGAGCAGGCTTTTGTCCAAGAGGGCTTTTGTCCTACACTCGATTCTTGCACATACTTAACTGTTAGAAACCCACAAGGGATCACCTGAAGATCAGGGCCTCAGCTCAATTACCAAATGATATCTTCGTTTAAACTAAAAAAAATATCACGACTTCACCTAACCAATAGTAAAGGGCGTACAGTGACCTAACAGGGTATCAATTCAACTTATTTTTATATTTGGTACTGTAAAGCAAAAAACAAGAACACATGGGGGGCCCATATCTTCAGGTGATCCCACATAAGAGACATCTTGGGTTTACATCAGTATGATAATTTATTGATCATACCGATCTCACAGAAAAGTCCTTTTTTAACCCTCGAGTAGAAGAATTATACAGTTTTAGATGCTTATGCTATGCAGACACTTTTGGAGTTGATATAATGTGCTATAAGAGACCAGTAGGTCTATTGTGAATTGTATATGATGTGGTAAGTGGCATTACTTAGTTTAGTTTTAAGAAAAAGATAGGGCTTTCATGAATGCGTGTTTATAAATAGTGATAAGTTATGTAGGATACTTTTGGAGTTGATATAATTGCGCTAGAAAGAGATAAGTATGTCTGGTGTAACTTGTAATATGATGTGGTAAATAGTAACTACTTAGTTACTTTTAAGAAAAAGATAGGCTCTTTCATGAATGTGAGTTTATGCATGACAATTTGATGACATAAACTGTATGTATTTTTTAATCAAGAGTGTTCATAGACTACAAAAAGGAAATAATAAAGGAGAACTTTTTTCATTTGAATCAAATATAGAACAGTTTTATTTCCATTTAGTAACTTGTATTGCAATTTCTTGAACAAACTGCGCTGTTTGAAGAGTATAGCAGTTGAGATGTGAGACTTTTTCGTGTGACTTATTTTTATTAAGGAAACTATATTAAACATGCAGTATATAGCAGTTAGTTTGGCATAAGATGGCCTAAAAACTTTGTCAAAGTAGGTAAATCTGCTTAAGCTATCCCTGGAACAGATGTGTATTCCCATCTTGCATTGCTCTCATGCATCCTTTCCAAAACTTCAGGGGTTACATGTAGATTTAAGATGTACAGTAGGTAGCCCTTACTTATTTGACCAGCAGCCAGCTACTGTTAAAGAAAATTTATAAAGAATGTTTTCAAATTTTTTATTTTGGTTTTATAAACTAGTAGTTGTGTGATAATATTTCAATTATTATTATTATTATTATTATTATTATTATTATTATTGTAAATACATAAATGTTGTGAAGAGGGAGTACAGTGTAACGATAAAGGAAGGCATTAATTGAGAATTTGGAGCCAGCCTGACTCCGGTTAAAGACCTCAAATGAAATTAGTTTTTAAAACAACATAAGAGTTGACTGAAATTTGTCTACACTTTAAAATAGCATAAAACAAAATTCCTAATAATGAAAACAATTTCCGCATATACTTACTAAACCCTTAAACTTTTGGCTCTATCTATGAAGTATCATTGTGAAATACATACAATAAATCCTATTAAAACATCTAGCACCCAACCATATAAAGATAATTTTAACAGAGAACATAAAAAAATGGATTACTGATTTTTTTTATTTAATTTGGCATTTCAGATTCAGGTTTACAACATTACACCCGTATTGCTTTTTTCATAAATATGCTTCAGTTACTTTCTCTCTCGCTAAGTCAAGTCTACAGTACTTACCCAAGCTGGTTGTCTGCAGTAAGTTCATTTTTTACGGTAATCCAATATATTGAAAAATGTTTGCATGCTAGCATTGTAACAATTACCATCTTTCATTTTACTCGTAGTTTAGTCTATTGAATATTTTTTGCTGCAAAAGTATTTAAATATGGTTACTCTAGCTTGTCAGGATGTAAACTGTAGAATTTAAACAAATATTTTGGAATTTAAAGACATGTATGGACAAATTGTTTCCTCTCTCAATAATGCTAGCCTAGACTTAAATACCTTTAGGAGAAAAACTATACATGTACACCTGGCTGGAGCGATTATGCAGCTGAACTTCATAATGCATCCAGAGATGCTTTTGTAATGTGGTGTGAATAAGGGAAGCCATGGCAAGGCCCTGTATTACAGCAAAACAGAGGGCTAATGCCAGGTTCAAGTATACATTAAGGTATATAAAAAATTATGAGGATGAGTTAAGCAGGGATGCTCTGGCTAGAAAGCTTGCCAGTAAGAATCCAAGAAACTTTTGATAAGAATTGAAAACAATAAATAATAATGCAATGTCTCTCCCTGCAAATACTGAAAATGTAACTGGGACTGAGAATACAGCCAAATTATGGAAGGATCACTACAGTGAGTTATTCAACTCTGTACATAAGAACAATAATATTAATTGTGGTGCTGTCTATAGTCCAGATATAAGAGTTAGTGTATTTGAGACTAAATAGGCCATAAAATGTTTAGATTGTAACAAATCATGTGGTATTGATGGTATTTCAGCTGAGCATCTGAAATTTAGTAGCGACAGATTAGTGCCTTTGTTAGCTTTGCGCCTTACAGGTTTACTGACACATGGTGTTTTGTCGGGTACAATGTCATCCGTTGTTTTGATACCAGTACTAAAAGATAAAAAGGGTAAAATCAACAGTAGAGATAATTATAGGTCAATAGCCTTGGCCAGTATTATGTCTAAGGTGTTTGAATATATACTCATTAATAGACTTGAATGTTACCTGTATATTAGTGATAACCAATTTGGCTTCAAAAAGAAACACAGTACTGATATGTGTGTGTGTGTGTGTGTGTGCCTGGAGGAAATTGTTTGTAAACACCAAACTCTAGATGCTGTAAGAGTGTGATTGGTATGGTAGGGTCATTGTGAAAGTTGAATTTTAGCGATAGGTGGAGTGAGAGACTAGAGCTTGGTGTGAATGATTTGAAAGTGAGCGAGGTGAAAGATGTTAATGGAAGTTTGGGGATGATTCGTGCTTGTGATCTGAAAAATAAAGGTTGGAAGCGCGAGATTTAAAGTTAGAAGTTTGCAAGAAAGTTGGATATTTAAAAGTTTCTGAGTTTGTCGGCATTAGATCTGCAATCACTTCAGGGTACAGAGTACAGTGGTGTCTTTGAGCATTGCCTATAGTGCAAGTGTTGTAGCCTCTATACGAGGCTTCAAACTTGGAATGTGGAGCAACGCTTGGGTTCGGCTGGGGAGCTGAATTCCTGGTTTAATTGAAACCGTTTTGTCTACCCGAGCTGAACGTGAACGGTCAGAACGTTTTGTGGCCCCATTCCGAGGCCGAGCTTCATCGATAAATTCGGAAGTTAAGAAGTTAAGACAGGATTGGAAGCAAAGCCTATCCTTTCCCGCCCGTCTAAAACATTTACAAAGGTTTTGGACACCACTGCGACTGGACTAGCCGAAGTAAAGTGATAGTTTACTTTAAGTAGGCACAGGACGTACTGTTTGTATATTACTAATTTAAGTTTAAGTGTTAAGTTAAGTTTAGTGCTAATTTATGTCTAAGTGTTAATTTAAGTTTAGATTTTAGGTTTTGTAAATATATTTAACTTATTTAAATGTTTCTTTTACTGGACCTTCAATTGACCGATTAGATAAATTGTTCGATGAACACCACATTGCTTTTGAACCCATAAGTAGGTAAGAAATGAGATCCGGTAACCGGTGCTTCATCCGGCAACAAGTCACCTTCATCAGGTAACAAGGCTTATTGTGAGGAGAGTCCCGGTAACAATGCTAATGTATTTGGTAAATCTCTAGGAGCGCTCCATTTTTCAATATTAAACATACACTGATAAAACATATACGATTTGAAAGCTCACATTTTTCTGAGTCTAAAAATGTAATAATCCATAAGTATCAATAGCAAATAAAAAGTAACTAGGTTTAAATATAAAACCCTATACCGATCAATTTGTGATGCGTAATCTAAATTATACCTAAATTATACAAATGATAATGTATTAACATATTCATGTTAGGTTAGGTTAGCGTAACAATTACCAAAAATACCATCTTACAACACAGACTGAAGATTTATAACTTAGCCAACCTTTATAATGTAGTCACGCGTCAAACAATTAATTAAATCGTTACTTTTTATTTGCTATTGATACTTTTGGATTACTACATTTTTAGACTCAGAAAAATGTGAGCTTTCAAATGGTATATGTTTTATGAGTGTATGTTTAATATTTAAAAATGGAGCGCTCCAAGAGATTATCCATGTATTTTTGTGTTTCCTGGATGTCCCTAAGGCATTTGATCGTGTTAATCGTGACAAATTTTTCATGAAACTTGTAAATTGTAATGTACCTCGTTACTTGGTCCATATATTAATATTCTGGTATAATCACCAGAAAATTATTGTAAGATAGGGTGGGGTTAATTCAGAGCCATTCTCTGTGCCCAATGGTGTCAGGCAGGGAGGGATATTATCTACTACTTATTCATTGTTTATGCAGATAATCTAACTGCTGTGCTGAACACCTGTAAATAGCTGCTATATTGGTACGATAATTGTTAATCATCTGATGTATGCAGATAATCTAGTTCTTATTTCTCCATCTGTAAAAGGGCTCGGCACACTTTTGAAGGTGTGTGAAAGGTATGGATTGGATAACGACATAAAATATAATCCTGCTAAAAGTCATATTATGATTATGAGAACCAAGGCCTACAAGTATCTAAAATTTGCTGAATTTCAATTGAATGGGATGGTGCTGTCAGAATTGACCCAGACTAAGTATCTTGGCCACATACTAACTGATAGTCTTTCAGATGACTGTGATATTCTAAGGCAGTGTAGACAATTCTCTGTTCATGGAAATAATTTGGTTAGAAAATTTCATGTGTACATTAGATGTTAAAGTGATTTTATTCAAAACTTTTGTACTCCAGTGTATACAGCTCATTTGTAGTGGAACTACAGGATGTATAATTTGAGAAAATTATATATTGCATATAATAATATTTTTAGGAGTTTATTAAGAACCCCAAGATTTATAAATGTGTGCTCCTTCTAGTGCCAGTATGCTGTTTGCAGTCAATAAGGTGCCTAACTCTGCCATTGTCACTCACAATTTCGTATTTAGATTTATTACTAGGCTTGGCGAGCCAGCCAATAAGATAATAGAAGTCATGGTTAGTGGACTGGGCGCCGATATATTTTATAAATCTCAAATCTGGAAGCATTGACGTAGGCTAGGCAATTGTATATTCATTATGCACAGTTATTCACTGGCCTACTCAGTTAGTGCTCCAGACACCTATCACTTAATCGGCCCACTTGTACAATGTTTGTACCTGTTGAGTCTGAAATAAAGCGTTTGTTGTTTTTTTCTATGGGACAAGTGCCAGCAACTATTAAATGTCAGTACAGAATCAGAATTATCACTAAAAGAGCCTAGGGGGGCCCTACTAGTTTATTCATTACCTAGATGTCTTTACTCTCTGATCGATATTCACTACCAAAAGTTTCGTAAGCCCAATATCTAAGTCTATTATGTGATTTAATGCAGATTCTACATGACTTTGGTAAGTCAAGTAGCTATAGACTGAAGTAAGGACTGTAGTATATAATCTCTTAACACCTGAGAATCCTAAAATGGATTAAACTAGGCTAATTCTATTGCATAAGTTAACCTTTGATTTAAAATAATTGTATAATCAATATCATAACTGAAGTTATAAAATAAATTCTGAGAAAAGCCTGTTAGATTTTACGTGTTAGTTCCACAAAAGGGCTGACCCTATAGGTATTAGAGTCATCTTATTGATACTTTAGAATTGGATCACTACTCTTTTAAGAATAATCACAACACTTCTGGCAAACTCTTCATACGTGGATTATACTACAGTACCTAACTTTCTTCTTTTACCATATAAAACCTTGACAGTTTGGGACAAGGAATAAAATATTGAACTTAATAATTTTGTTTTTCTTCTTTTTACCAAGCATTTATTCTTCACCAAAATCTAACCTTTGAAATTTTATAACTATTTTGTTTTAGGTGACTCCATCGAGTCTGAAACTATTACATCACATTACAGGTATATTCTTTGAGGAGGAAGGACGTTCTTTGGTGTAATTCACAATCTGACTGATTATAGGTGGTTTATAGTTTTATCTCCGCACAGTAGCTTACTCTGTCTACTGAAGTATAAATTAGTTTAATTCCTGAAACTTTAAATAAAGGGTTAACTGGGGATGATACTGTATTGTTACAGATCATACATAGTCATAATTATAATCACAGTATTTGTTTATTGGCAACAATTTATTAAGCCAGTATAGTATTATTATCATTATCATTTTTATTGTTATTATAGTTTTATGTAATACATCACAAACATAAATAATTTGTTTCCTGTAACACATTATTTATTTATAAATTAATAATGTCTCATTAGCTCCAAAATAGCATAAGGTTTTACATTAGTTCCGAAAGATTATAATTCTTAAGATTTAGAACATTTAGGTCGTGAATCTGTGACAAACGCAATTCACAAGTTCTCCTCGCTGAGTAATAATATCCAATTAATATTATACTTAATGGTTGAAGTTAGATTCCCTTCATTATTTATTAAGTATTACATGTGAAACACCTTAAGTGTGCTTTGGTTTCGTCCCCACAGCGATCTTAAATAGAGAGATTCAATACTTTATTTTAAGGAAAAATTATGTTTTAGTTTTATGATCTTAATAATAATAATAATGCTCGAAATATGCAATCTCTGCACAAAATCTTAAATATGGTCGTAAGATTATAGTAAGGCAAAAAGACTCGTATTCATATTACATTTTTTTCCATGTTAAATGTGCTTACTAATATCTAAAATATGCTTGCATAGGATAAATTGTCATAAGTCTAGATACCAAAATACTGGCTAACCCAGTTAAACCTAATGATTCTACTTCTAGCCTCAAGAGAATGTTTAGTTATTAAAACATTAGATACATACCTACAGCCTTACACTCTGAATAACCTGCAGAGAAATTCTGTGTGGGTGTGTGTGTGTGTGTGTGTGTGTGTGTTCCTTCAACAATATATCCCAAAATAAAAACTTGATTTTCTTTCAAGCTTTTTTTTCCATTTTTTTTCCGTATTAAGAAAGTACAACAACATTAGCTTAACATTGTTGGTAGGTAAGATACTAGGAGTTATAAAAAATAATATTCAGGAACAATTGACTAATTTTAATCTTGTTAAAATGTTCCTGCCTACATATGCTTGTTAACCACAATCCGTCGATATATATACAGTACATGATGCAGGAAGGAGGGGCCAAGTGCGAAACTCCGAGGCTGCTGAAAACTATACCTTTTTTCGAAAGGTTGTGTACCGTATAAGATGCATGTATGTGTAGTGAGGAATAGATAGAGAAGCGTGTGCTTAAGAGTATGCTGAATTGTTCATAGGTAGATGAGAGATGGAAAAAGATCAGGTAAGGAGCAAAGTGCTGGGAGAAACGGGTTTAAACACTTCCTGTCCTCTGGTTGAATGACGCCTACAATCTCCTCTTTATATAATATGTCTTTAGACTTGACTTGTGTAAATATTCATGGCTAGTTATTAAGTTTTACGTTTTAAATACATGTGTAAAAAGCGTATGGTGGATTATGTACATATATTGACTTTTAAAAAGTTTCTTTATTAACGTTTTGTACAGAAACTGTTGCATTTTGTATGAGATCTGTGAACATAAAAGTAATAAAGCTATAACAGTTTATTCGTGCTAAGATGTATAACTGTATGCTTGAGATTGTAAAGATTGTGGATTGGATCAGCTTGCTACAAACAGGTACGTATGTACATTGTTGTAAATAGTATGATTGACTGGCGCGAATGAAAAGTGAAAAGAACTGATTATTACGAGAAAAAAAATAGGAAGCTGCTAACAGACGCTAAATTAGAGAAGTATTAATTAAAGAAATGTAAATAGGTGCTAGTCATAACTGGAACTAGAAAGATTGTTGATAAGTTTCTCTACAATTCAAATACATGAACAGAAAGAATCTCAGCTAAAAATGGTGTACCCTAAGAAAACTCAACAGCCAATTTTCTTTCATGTGGACATATTAAAAATAGTAATTTTAGCACAAACTTGGGTATCTTTGTACTGCGTTATATTATTATATATATATATATATATATATATATATATATATATATATAATAATGAAAATTAATGAAAATGAAAAGGTTTATTGGCAGACTATAGTCAATATGAGAAATATTGGTAATTATTCATTTTAGTGCTTTTTCTCCTTTCTGAACCAAAACACATTTTTCTGGTGTTTTTTGGTGTGATTTGTTCAAATCTGAACTTCATTTCTTTGGGAAATGAGCCGTTTTTGAGAAATTTTAAAATTGAAAATTTCTCATAAACGGCTCATTTCCCAAAGAAACGAAGTTCAGATTTGAACAAATCACACCAAAAACACCAGAAAAATGTGTTTTGGTTCAGACCTAACCTAACCTAATCCGCGTTTTCTCACAATTTCTTACCTTAAATAGCAGCGTTGGGATGTTTGTACAAATCAGCGGCGACCAACAGGAATAAATAGACGATTTCGCCAGGCCCACCAAATTTGAACTTGTTGGCCTAGCCAATGCTCACAGACGTGAAGCAAAAACTCCTCCAATTAACTGCACTCTCGGAAGCCAACGCTAAATAGAGCTGTGCATCTAGCTGTGTCGAACGCTTTGTCAAGAATAACCCAACGTACAATAAGTTTTTCCACAGTTTGAGGTGGGATTTTTCAACCCACGTGCTCTTTCGACGGGAAACAGAGAAGGAACACTTTTTTTTCTGCCGCGTTCGTCCCTAGTCAATCTTCTGCAATAATATTGGTCAGCAACTTCTCTATAATTACACTCATGACCACACTGCAGACAAATAACACGAGTAGGTAAAACACCGTGACTGATAAAGAAAACTTCAGCACCGTCTTATTTTTTATAAGTAATCCAAATCACACCCCAGACAAACCATAGCGAAAACCAAACTGAATAAGGATTTTGGAATGAGTATGCATTATTGGAGATTCAAAATGCACGTCTCTCATTGGTCGGATAAGGTAACATGAAACAAAAACCAGATTTAATTGGCTGATTTGACCTGTTTCCTAATTTTGCCACGAGATGTTTCCCCATAAAACTGGAGAGGACGAGGACCGGCAAAATTTTAACAGCGGAATGAGGTAAACACTCGGTGAATGGCCTATAATGGCTGCTTTTTACGTCTAAATTTTTTTTTTTTCCGTAAAAAGTAATTATTACATTTCCTTGATTTTTATCAGTTTTCCTGACGTTTCAAGGTGTCCTGAATACAAATTTATATGTTAAATTGTCATAGAATGTCTCCTATCGAAAACGAACAAAGCATTAAAGCGAATATTAACTGAAATATTATTAATACAATGACAGTTCACATACTAAGGATAGAAATATGTACAGTTGATTAGAAATACAGTAATGTCAAATTTAAGTGGAGCTGCAGACAGACGTTTTCGTACCAAGAATTCCATAGCTTAGAGGATAAACGGCAGGATTCATGGATAGCTTGGATAATCGGGTTGGTTGATTTTTTAATTCTTTGCATCAGACTGTATTGAGCACGTCTTTTTACCTCTGGGAAACTCGGGACATTGCGGGTAGAAAACATTTGCGAAGCTGAGCATCTCGTGGGTAATTTATGTAAGAGTCTAAAACACCTGTTGTACAGCAAATTTAGGGTTCTGCCAGTACCTTTTTTATAATTCACCCAGAGTTGCTGTCCGTATATACGGAGTGTCTTTAGCTTCACTTGTACAGAACCGAAAGTTCCTTATAGTCATTATGGAAAAATGACACCTGTGGGTAGTTGGGAGGTAACGAAAATGGTTCACTGAGTAGATAGGTAGTTAATCTAACAATTATTAAACTCCTTTTATGTCAATAACTGGGTGGATGAAACCAATTGGTTGCTCACCAGAGTTATTCTCCACACTAGTATTTATATACTGTGTGATAGAGCATGCTCGGTAGTAGACATACACTACCGATCAACCAACAAACAAAGAAGATGCTGGTGGTAAAAAGCCAGTGAAAAAGGACTTGCATCAAGAACGGCATGGCGAACGAAGAGGTTTGAAAACAGTAAAAGAGCCCCACCAGCTAGTACGCTCTCAAAAATTAAGCAACGAGAAGAAAGACTCCAAGAAGAAATCAGACTTATCTAATAACACTCAGTAAGTGAACAATTGTATTTCTAAACCCCAATTTAGTGATAATATATAAATTAGGTCCAGTTAAATTAGGCCTACATTGTGGTCTAAGACCTAGCATCAAATCATAGCTTAACAAAAGCTAAGGTAAATTAACCTAACCTAATTTGGTTACTCTGCCCGCTCTGGACAATTTCCGGAATCTCTAGGCTGACCCCTACAAGGCTAGACTCAACCTACTCTACAGTTAGACTGGAGATATTAGGGGTGGGTTACTTGGGGACCAATTCATACAGAAGATTTTTCACATTGTGGGGAATTTACATACTTTAGCCTTAATCTTACTTAAAAAACATTGCAGAATTAAGCTAAATGGTCTATCCTAAACGTAACCTAATGAAGCCTAAAGCAAAAAACTTGCCTAATTAGGTCTACAACCTACGGCCTAACTTGGAAATATTTATATTTAAGAAGTCCCATTCTTTTATAAGCTTAGGACTGAGTGCCACCTACAGATTAACCAAAATCAAACTTACTTTTTTTTCAAGGTTTAGGGTACTTATTAGACTAAATCTTGACATTAATTAAATACTTGGGGGAGATTTAACTAAATTTAAAACTTGACTGTTTGTCTAATTACTCAATTTATTGATCTCTCACCTCTGATAATTTCTTCTCCCCTTATATTTCATTACAATCCCTAGTTAAACTATTTTGACTTAAACATGGACAGTGAGGAATTGCAACAATTAAAAAAGAAAAAGCGTGAAAAGTTGGGTGCTGTTACTAGGGCCATCAACACCTTTAACAATATTACACAACCTGACAAGGAAGATTTAGAGGATGTAATTCTTAAATTGGATAAACAAAAGAAGGATATACTAGCCATTGATGAGAGTATTTCAAAGTTAGTTGAACCTGAAATGGATGATGAACAACTTACAGACCTTTATTCTGATAATTAATGATCAGCAGGTAATCTCAATTGAAAATCACATAAGGAGACTACAGTCTCGTTTGAATGAATTAACACCAAATAAACCTATTACTGATTTTAATCAAAGTAGAGCTAACCTTCAACTAAATTTAAGTGACATGCCAAATCCTGAGTCACAAGAATTAGGGCTAAGTTACCCACTTTGCTAGTACCAACATTTGATGGAGACACGGCATAATTCCCATCTTTCATTGAAAAATTTGAGAGTTCAATAGGAAATAAACTTTATATGCCAACTGTTGATAAGTTTAGCTACTTAACTATTTTCCTTAAAAGTCCAGCCTATAACATGATAGCCTATTTACTAGCTGTGGGTGATTCATATGAAGTAGCTATTGACAGGGCTGGCTTAAGGGGCGAGCCAACGTTGCACTGGCTCAGGGAGCCGAAGTTTAGGAGGCTCCAAAAATCGAAAGAGCAACAGAAAAAAAAGACAAAATATCGCTATCAATCAATAAGAAACAAGTAAACAGTTTAAAAAAGGAATTCTACATATAAAATTATGGCGCGGGAGGTGAGAGAGGAGGGAGGTGTGGCCGTGGGAGGAAGAAAATGTAAAGAAAGGCAAAGATGAAATTAATCAAAACTTATCTCCGTTCCACGATAAAACAAGATCGGTTGGATGGGTTGGCAACCTTATCAATTGAACATGCCACCACCAAGGATTTAGATCTGGATGAAATAATCCAAAGATTTGCAGCTGCTAAGGCCCGAAAAGTTAATCTTAGAAGCCGAGATTTTAACGAGTATGTATGTTATGAATGCTACTTGGTTAATGATTATTGAATTAAAATTAATAAAATATACTTTTTATTTTAAGATTTTAATAAAATGTACTGAATGAAATAAACAATAAAATAAAAAAAAAAATTTGTTATTCTTTAACTAAAAAACCTTTATATAAAAAATGGGATGGGGGCGGGCGCCAAAGCAAAATTGGCTCAGGACGCCACAACCCTTTGAGCCGGCCCTGGCTATTGATCTCGTGAAACGTAATTACATTAATAAAGATGAGATTATATTTAAATTAGCTCGACAAATTATTGATTTTGCATCCGTAAAAGATAACCATAGTGATATGGAAGATTTTACTCAACACTAGAAGCTATTATGGGACAACTGGTCAACCATTAGATAGATGTTAAGGCTTCATCTTGGATCATACAAGCTGCAGTTCTTAGGTACCTCCCTTTGAGAATTAAAGATCTTTTAGTTCAAAAGACAGGAGAAAATTATCCTGATCTTGAAGGCATTAGAAAACACTTTCCAACTATCCTAACGAATTTCAACTTCATTATTTAACCCACAGTGGGGTTTATCGACAAGATGTCCAAACAACAAAACTCAGAGGAGTATATAACTGTAACCTCAAAGACTGATAAACACAGTTTGAATGATTGCCTGATTGAGGGTCCTAATCTCACTTCTGACCTTGTGAAGATCTTATTCAGGTTCAGGTTAGATAAATGTGCCTTACGAAGTGACATTTCAAAGGCATTTTTGAGAATAAATCTTAAAAATGAATATGACAAGAATCAACTTAGGTTCTTATGGTTTAGGGATCCATTTGATTTGAATAAAGGGTTCATAACCCACAGATTCAATGTTGTGTTGTTTGGAGCCAATTGCTCATCTAGCCTATTAACATTGACAATTAGACATCATTTGAACCAGTTTAATTACTCTTTAACACTAAACTTCTTTAAAGAACATTTTTATGTAGACAATCTAATTGGCTCAACATCAACAAAATCTGAATTATTTGAGGTCTATAAAAACTCTCAAAACATTATGCAACAAGGTAACTTTGAACTTAGAGAGTGGATTTCAAATGAGGATTTAAACAAAAAGATTTTAAAGGATAATAATGGTCTTACTGAATCATCAGACAGAGTTAAAACTTTAGGTATGAATTGATATTTGGATGCAACTTCTAACAATCATGATTCAATCTGCACTAAAAGTTTTAAACTTGATGAGGAAGCTAACAATAAAAGACAGATATTATCAGAGGCTTCCAAAGTTTTTTATCCCATGGGTCTATTCCTGCCTTCAACAATAAATCAAAGATTCTTCTCCAAGAACTTTGGAAGACAAATGTTGGGTGGGATGAGCCAATAACAACTGAAGATCAAAACTCTTGGAAGAAGTTAGCTACTGATTTAACAAAAGTGCAGAACATTAAAATACAAAGGTGCTGTGGGTTTAGGAATAAACCCCAGAGACTTCATGTGTTTGCTGATGCAAGCACACAGGCTTATGGGTGCTGTGCGTACCTTGTAAGTCCTACAGAAAGTCATCTAATTTATGCAAAAGGGAAAGTTGCACCTCTCAAACCTACCCGAACCATACCTCAATTAGAACTATTGGCTGCTGCATTAGCCATTAAGATCATTTCATTGTTTAAGGATGCTTACCATGATGTGAACATAACTGATATCTACATCTGGCTCGACAGTCAGAGTTGTCTTGCCTGGATACGGGATGATAACATTAATAATAAGAACATCTTTATAAGAAACAGGCTAAAAGAAAGAGCTGAAGCTAATGAAAGTCTACAAGTCAACTTTCACTACGTTCGAACTAAACAAAATCCAGCAGACTTTCTGACCAGATTTATCCTACAAGTTGTTGAAGTCAAACAAAACTTGGTTCATGGGACCTAAGTGGCTCTGTAATACAAACCAATGGCCTGGAACAAATTAATCTGACATTAAATTTAACCTTTTCAAATGAAAAGGTTGAACCAATCACTAATTTTGAACATTATTCTGACTTCAGCAAGCTTGTCAGGGTCACAATTGTTTAACTACAATTAACAAACAGCTAAATAAGAACAATCACAATTATACAGAAGTTGCAACCAAGTATTGGATAGGGCATGCACAACAAAAAGAGTACAATAAAGAGTTAGAATTCTTGACTAATGGGAAACAAACAAAAGAGCCTGTACCATCAGTAGTTGTGGATCTAAACTTGTTCAGAGATGAGGAAGGTCTTCTAAGGTGTAAAGGGAGACTAGATAAATCAAAACTGTCTTACAAAAACAAACATCCAATCCTTTTACCTAGATTTAGCTATCTGACAACATTAATAATCAGACAAACACACAATGATGTATATCATATGGGGTACCACAGACACTAACTTCTTTCCAGTAAGAAAAACTTACTGGATACCCAAAGATCACTGTTAAAACAGTCCTGAGTAGGATGACCACAAAATGGACGAATGCAATGCAATTGCAAATGTTGATCAATGTTGCAAAGAGGAAGGGGGAATGTTGCAAAGAGGTTATGCAACAAAAGGGGGAGGTGGTCTTGCAACACGTCAATGCTGCAAAGGGGAGGGGGTTGTGCAACAAGGGGGGTTATCCCCCAAGCTGCAATGAAAGGGAACTCCCCAGCAAGCTGGGAGAGTCTACGTAACCTCTTTGGGGAGAAGGTGGGGCGGCCTCACCCCCCAAAGGGGTATACCTAACCTAATAGAGGGAGAGAAAGGAGGAGGGTCTTTGGGGGGAGAAGTGGGACGGCCTCACCTCCCAAAAGGGCATACCTAACCTAAGAGAGAGAGGAAGAGAGCATTCAGCTTCTGCGAGGGCAGAAGCTCAATGAGAGTTCACCCGAGCGCCCACTGTCTTATAAGGTCCTAATCAGCCAGTTGACTTAGAAGGCATAAATGGTCTGTATATATTAATAACCTTCGAACGAATTAAAAGCGCACACAAACGCACATACACTCCCCGACTATACGCCCATAAAGCCCCTATTACCACACACACACACACACATATATATTAAACAAGCGTCGTTCTTTACGTTAATTATATGCGTGTTCTTTGCAGTTGAAATGTGTATATATAGTGCGGCATGCGGGAGGTGCCCCCTCGGGGCATTGGTTTCTGCGCGTATGTAGGAGAATTACGACTTCTGATCGAGTGAGGACCATGGTGTAGTGGTTATCATATCTGACCGGCAATCGGAAGATCCCGGGTGGTTACCTCATTTTTTCATTTGTTCGTTCTCCCTCCTCATCTTGCGCGGAATGTTCTCCTATACAAGCGTCGTTCTTTAAGATATATATATATAAACAGATGCATGCAAGGCCCCCAACAGCAAAATATATACGAGCACAACCACCACACAAAAAACACCACATCACCACCAATCGTATAAGTATAGACTTTTAGAAGCTCAGCCCATCAACCTGTAACCGACATAAGAACTACAACCAAACGTCGAAACTTAGACGATTGGTGGTGAAGCAATATTACACAATCACCTCCACAACCATCACCACCGCTTTACTTACCGGCTCTGCTAGACCGACACTGTCTCTAAATACGACCCAACAGAAAGAGCTATTAAACATAAACAAATACGTTTATGGACCCAAAAAGTAGACTGACGAGGTCTCATAAAAGGATAACGCCAATAGCTTTTCTATTGAGCTTCTCATGGCACTACGATGGGAATTTGACATTTGGTAGGCGCTCTTTTAAACAAAAAATCGAATAAGATAAAGTAAGTTTAATACAAAAACAAATTTTCCCCATAATACACAAGTTTATCCTTAAACTATAACATAAAAATCATTAATATGATTTTTAAAACAAAACAAAAATTAAATTAGGGGTAACTTATTCATTTTTCCTCTTTTATCCAATTATTGTTTCAATGTAAATTTATCTTTAAGACAAATATATCTTTAAACCTTATTACCAAAAATAATAATATAACTTTATATTAAAAATAGACCGTATTTCGGGATAACTAATTCATTTCTCGTCTTTCGCCCAAATAAAATGTTTCAATATAAATTTATCTTCAAGACGCAAGGTGTCCCAAAAGTCAGTTTACCGAGGAAAATGTTTTCTTCTGATGATTATTCTAAACATTATGACAATTTTTTCTACAGCAAAAAGCCAGCATGTCTTCAGGACCTTAAAGACTACATTTGTGAAGAATTCCAGCTCTTAAGCAATGAAAAGGAACTATGTAAAGCAATTTGCCAGTCAAACGCTAACAGATACAAGATGTGCATCGAACAACATGGACGACATTTTGAACAGTTATTGTAACCAGAACTATTCTCATGTTTTGTAAATATTTCAGAAAATTTTCTTTGTTTTCGTATGTTTTGTAAATATATTTATGAAACAAGTTTTTTTCTTTGTAGTAAACTCACCTTAGGAGAACATTTTCTTCGGTAAACTGACTTTTGGGACACTCGGTATATACACACACACACACACACACACATTATTATATATATATATATATATATATATATATATATATATATATATATATAAATAAAACAATTGATAAATAATATTGTTTTTGGCTCTAGAAGGACGCAACGGTTCAATGGAATTTAGATTGCGGCAGATCGGCGCCTGGTCAGTTTGCTTGACGCCTCAGAAAAAAATTTTATTTTCCAAACAAAACTTCTGTCTCTCTCTCTCTCTCTCTCTCTCTCTCTCTCTCTCTCTCTCTCTCTCTGTATGAATCTGTTTCATTTCTGAAAGAAATCTATAGAATGGATAAGTTATATTTGACACTCCCCCAGAATTCCCGGCTCGTCCAATTACAGTCCAATTAGCGGAGCTTGAGAACGAGCCCAGGACCTCTGGTTGGTGGGTAGTCATGCTTCCACTTTATGGACCACCCAAATTTCACCGATGGCCAATAGAAAACTCGCGATTCGGCTATTGGGGGTGGTTACAATTAGGACCGCGTATATAAAAGGGGGCATTTTCATCTGGATTCCACAACAGTTGTATTCATCAACGAGTAACTACAGAAATATATCGCCATGAATCATTCACAAAAGCTTTACTGCTCCCCGCAATTGTTTGAAGACGGAGACCTCTATGCAGGAGCTACACTCCACCTTTTCGGAGCGGCTGACTAGTTTGTGATTTAAACGGAAGGCCGGGCTATGTATATATATCGTTTCATTCGGTGCAAGTGTTATAATTTATAAAAAGTCGTAATAAAACGAAGAGAAAGGATATTTGCCCAGGGGTCGAGACCCGGTGCCGGCAGACGATGCGTAGCACACCCAGCTAATCTTCCTTCCTGATAACGTCATCTTTGCTGTTTTTTCTAGCTTCTGACGGAGATCAAAGACGTATTGATAGGTGTTCCTTGTTGATTCGTCAACTTCCTTGTTTGTACAGAGTTCTTCTATGATGGTTAGTGGACCTCTTACACGCCTTTCGTACAGGAGCTCGAGTGGAGAAAATTTAAGTGTGTCGTGAGGTATTTCGCGGACAGCAAATAATGTAGCTGGAATATACTTGTGCCATTTTCTAGGGTAGTCCTGGCACAGCTTCTTTAAGATGTTCTTGATGACACCATTCATCCTTTCACAGAGACCATTAGCCTGAAGATGGTACGGGGTTGTGAAAAGTGGTATGATCGTTAGAGCTTGTGTATTTCTCCATGAGATCTGAAATGAACTGCCTTCCTCTGTCACTTAGAATTTCTTTGGGTATACCTACTCTAGAGAACAGTCATTAAAGCCTCAGCGATGGAAACTGAGTCTATGTTCTTCACTGGTACTGCTTCTGGAAATCTGGTGGCAAAATCAATTATAGTTAGAATATACCTGTGACTGTCGGAGGAAGGAGGGAAAATAGGACCAACGATGTCGATTGCAATTCTAGAGAATGAAGTAGTTATAATTTCTGGAAGTTTTAAGGGCAATTTCTTAGGTTTACATGCAATGTTCTGGCAAGATCCACAAGATCTACAGAACCTATAGATCTCTGCACTCGCACCAGGCCAAAAGGTCTCAAACACCTTTATAGAAGTTTTCCTGTGGGAAAAATGTCCAGAAACTGGAGACTCATGTGCTAATTTCAGAATTAGTCTCCGGCATTTCTCAGGGACAATTAAAGACTTGTGACCTTTCTCACGATTCCGCGGGCTGTTAATGCAGTGTCTGTAAATAAGACCATCAATCTTATTATACCTGAATGAAGCACTTGATTTAGTGGTATTCTTTCTGGCATTCTCCCGGATCTTTTCAAGCGAAGGACAATTTTCCTGAAGGTTCTTGAAATCAGCCGGACTGATACGAAATAAATCCAAAGGATGCGACTTTCCTTGTTTGGGTTCTGTTCCACTTCTATGCTGTGAACGAGTTTGTACTGCGCTGACGAAATTCTGAAGAGTAGGTTCTGTTTTATTAGTAGTTTCTATTTTTATTCCGACCAGTAGGTCACTACATTTAATAGGGGCTCTAACTGCTTTTATCCACCCTGTGTGGAACGGGCAGTCTAAATAACAACTTACCACAGGAAATTTGTTTCTGTTCCCAAGGTAATCTACAGGGTGTCCATAAATGTTTACCCTGAAAACAGTATGCTCTCATGTTTTAATGACGAATCTTACATCCGTTTTTTTTTTACAGGTGATCTCGTACATGCATAGAGTTTCTGTGCTGGTGTGTTTCGTCTACCGCATTCGCCGCTAGGAGCGCTGTAGTAGCTATTCAGTTAAGATGGCGTCTGTGACAGAGAAGGCACAATGTGTGTGTGGCTTGTAGAAACAAAATCTGTCAGTGTTCAGCGAAGGTTCAGAACAAAGTATGGAAAGAATCCACCTGATGTGAAGTTAATTAAGTCGTGGATGAAAAAATTCTTGAAAACTGGAAACGTGGAAAAGGGAAAGAGCAGTGGTAGACCATCAGTTTCCAATGGGACGGTGGAAACACTGAGAACATTGTTTCCGCAACTGTGTACCTGGATATGCTCACCAATTACGCCATCCCCCAGCTGCAGGACAGGCAGCCAACTGTCATCTTCCAACAAGATGGGGCACCCCCTCATTGGGCGCATGTTGTTCGTGAAACTCTCGACGCAACATTTCCAAATCGAGATTGCAGGGACGGGCCAATCCCATGGCCCCCAAGATCACCAGACATTCCCCCGCTGGATTTCTTTCTCTGGGTCATGTTAAAGATTTGGTTTATGCAACAGTTGTTCCAGATATCAGGACATTGCGAGAACGCATTACGGATGCAATTGCAACAGTTAATCCACAAATGTTGGAAAATGTGTGGCGTGAGTGTGAATACCGTTTAGACATTTTACGTGCCACTAGGGGTGCACATGTGGAAGCTTATTAAGTTCATTAACTATGTATCAAAACTTTGTATGTTTATCTACTTATGATTAAAACTGTGTTTGAATACGAGTGTTTATTTAGAAGTTATAGCATGCTTTAATCAGAGTAATCATTTATGGACACCCTATATTACAGTGCACATTTTTGCATCCGAGAGGTCTACACTTGGAAGTAAGTGGTCTGCAACAATTACGCAGGAACATCCGGTATCGCGCAAAATGGAGTCTGCTTTTGTACCATTTACTGTTTCACTTACCGTTAGTCCTGACTGCTTGTACATGTACTTGCCAGTACTGTCTTTGTAAACGATGATGCGGTCGCACTCTTGCTTGAGCTGGCATACACGGCTGAATTCTGTGGGCAGTTTCTTTTCGTATGTCCTTCCAGTCCACACGCGTAGCATTTAATCGTCTTTCTAGGTGTCTTCAGTTCCTGATTTCCCCCATGTGGCGGCTTCTTTACAAGTCTCTTGTCCCTCTGTTAAGAATTGTGAGCTGATGCATAAACATCGGCTAATTCTGTCATCCCAATAAGGGACTTCATGTTTCTTTCCTTAATAAAGATTTTTATATCGTTAGGACAAACATGCAAAAACTGATCTCTAATAAACAAGTCTCGTAGACTAGAGAAGTCACCAGTGCTAACCTTTTCACTTTCGAGCCAAAAGTCAAGAATTTGGCTAAGTTGGTTCCCAAACTGAGTATAGGTTTCATCATGTCCTAGTCGCATAGACCTAAAAGTTTTCCTATAAAACTCGGAAGTTTTCTTAAAAGCTGTAAGGAGTTGGGCTTTAAGAACGTCATAGTCTGCTACAATATTTGTAGGCAGAGATGAAAAGATTTTCATAGCCTTATCCCAGTTGTACGGGATAAAGTTCTTTCGGCCAACCAGACAAAGTAGCTACCCTCTCGAAGCGAAGTAAATAAGCTGTAAAATCATCTCCGTCTTCAGAAGTTGGAAGTTTTATCATTGGGGTAGAGTAGTAAGATGGAGGCTCACCTTCTGATGTTGATTGATTTGCGGCCAGACATTGTCCTTCGAGTTCTAACTTCCTCAGCTCAAACTCACGTTCATGCTGGCGCTGTTCATGTTAACGTTTTTCACGTTCACGTTCCTCACGTTCGCGTTAACGTTCACGTTCTTTGGTCCGCTCTTCTCTTTCTCGATCCTGTTGGTCTTTAATAAAGTTGGTTAAGTCCTTCCTGTTTAATTGTAAGCTCTCTCCGAATGCTTTTAGGTCTGCTAAAGACAATGATTATCCATTTTGCTGGTTTGGAATCACCTTTACGGAAAAGGTTAAATTTGGGGTCACTTTATACACCTTTCTAGAAAAGGGTAACAAAATAGTTTAAAAGACAAAGTCTACAGTGGCAGCGAACGAGCTATAAGGTTTCTTACTAGAGTATGTCGCCTTTGGAGCACTGTAACTTTAACGTAAATTGATCGACCTTTTACTCACAAGGCTGGGAGGAGACCAGCACAGACATCAAAATGGCGTTGTGCTTAAACCTTCCTTTTCCCTGTCAGAGTCTTGTACACGTAGATGCGTGGTACACTAGGTCCGGCACTCTTCCACAAAATGTCTGGAAAATTAGACAATCGACAATGTTTGAGGTTATCCAATCCCCTCCTAGTCTAAACACTGCGAGTTAAGACAAGAGTTACAAATGGGAAAAGGAATAAGTTAAACCTGAGTGATCGTTAAATCAAGTATTACGAAAAATTTTGAAGCTACGAGATGAACGTGAATTAACCAAACCTGCCTTATAACAACTAACCTGGGCGTTGATTATGCATACAGCTGAAATGAAATATTTAAGCAAAACAATAGTTTAAATTACAAGTGCGTGTTGATCCTGTCCGCAGCGCCATCATCGGCGAGGAATTGCACAAGTTTAAGGGAGCTGAATTCATCAGTGAACTAGACTTGTGTAAGGCTTATTTCCAGATTCCTCTAGACCAAGAGTCTAGGAAATATACAGCCTTTTCGACGCCACTCCGAGGTCTCATGGAATTTACGAGGATGCCGGTCGGATTGTCCACAGCATGTGCATCCTACGTCAGATTAATGAGGTTAGTTTTGCATGGACTTACCAACGTGTCCTGTTATTTTGACAATATTTATATCTACTCTAACAACTGAAGGATCATCTAGTAGTCTTTAGCAAGGTCTTAGCACGTCTAAGAGAACATGGTTTAAACCATCGGCCCCGCTAAATGTTTCCTAGGACACAATTCAATCAGATACCTAGGTGTCCAACTTGGCAGAAACACGATCCAGCCCTTAAGTGAGAAGATCGGAACTCTTAAGGATATACCACCACCGAAGACGAAAACTCAACTTCGATCTTTTCTTGGTACCACCTCCTTTTATAAAAAGTTTATTCCTGAATACTCCAACATCACTGCACCACTTTCAGATCTCTTAAAACGCAGATCAAAGGATCCCTTAGAATGGATCACAGAACAACTAGGAAACTTCGAACTTTTGAAAAATTGCCTCTGTTCATCCCCTATTTTATCCCTTCCAGATATCAACAAGCAGTTTTACGTTCGCACAGACGCCTCTAACATAGGTCTTGGAGCAGTCCTTCTACAGTATTCCGAGAATATCTTGAAGCCTGTTGTATACGTCAGCCGAAAGCTCCAAGATAGAGAGAAGAACTACTCTGCCATTGGAAAGGAGTGTCTCGCGTTGGTATGAGCAATAGAAAGACTGAAGGGATGCCTCATCGGGAGAGAATATGCGGTCCAAACAGATCACCAGCCTCTGCTATACTTGAAGCAATTCAAGGGAGCCAGTCCAAGGCTTATGAGGTGGGCTCTTACTTTACAAGCTTATAAATTCAGGGTTGAATACTTCAAAGGATCCGAAAACATCGGGGCGGACCTCTTAAGTCGACTGCAAGGATCGTGATCATTTGTGATCACGCTTAAAGAGGGGGGTGGGTAATGTAAATGAAATGAAGCATGACTCATTTTCCCTCTTCACAATATCATGTAGGGTCATTGTGCAAGTTTATGCCCACTGCCGGGCCCTAATTATAACTATAGTTATCTTATGGTTCTGCTCGTTCTACAGGTAGGGTTTTAGAATGATTAAAACTTTAAAGAATTCCAACGGTCCTGGGCTCGAGAACCTTTGATGGTAGGCATTGCGTATTATGCATAGTTAAAATAAAAGTATTTCCGGCGCTGTAAATTACTGTACTTGTAACGCCTTGCAATTCTCTCTCTCTCTCTCTCTCTCTCTCTCTCTCTTTTATATATATATATATATATATATATATATATATATATATATATATATATATATGTAGGGTATGCTTGTAATAATACATTTCTACTCATATTTTATTGAAAATGTTTCATGGCGGGTATCCTCAATTATAGACTAGTTTGCATTAGTACTGAGCTAGGCTTTCTGAATAGGATTCGATTTATGAAAAAATGGATTTCAGTTAAAAAAGATTCAGTATGAACTAATGTTAATTTCTCCTTAAAGAAGTGATGCGGAACTTGATCGTGTTATAGCTACTTTTCGCGACAGCTTTGAAGAAAGGCAAATATTCGACGGCGATTTGGAGGTTTTACCGCGCAGCCAACCCAGTGACCTGAATGCGGAGGTCGAGGTACTGGCTCACATCCAGACCAACGAATGCCAGGTCATCGAGGAACTAATGTAAGTTTTTTTGTAGTTAAGAACAAAACACATTGTATTTTCATTCAATTTATTAAATGGTAGAAATCATGTTTTAGTACAGTTCAGCTTACAGAACTAGCGTCCATTAAATAAGACTAACATTAATAGACATTTTACATAATATAGCTACAATTATATATACACACGTAAAACTTTACACAACAGAGCGAGTGCACACAAATGGGAACTTTTTTAATCTGTCTGCACACCAATTCATCATTCATCTCAGTGTCGTACAAATCGAATAATTAAAAAAAATATATAAATCCCCTCCCACGTGACATGTGCAGGAAGGAGAAATGAAAGACAGTACATGCCTCAAGTATTACTAAAATATCCTTGGAAACGGTAAGGCTTCCAGACAATTTCAGGGACATGCAGCTGTTCCAGAAACTGCACAACAACAGGGTCACTCCAGGGCTGAGTACCGAGTGAATCAAAATAGTACATTCTTTCCCTATTTTAAAATAGATTGCAAAACAATGAATCCCTCGCCCCCCCAATGTCCGTATTGACAATAAGACTACACCAATCTCTCGTAGTTGGCAATTTCAATGTTTCATTCTTCGTAAACACACCGATAAATTTGGAGCGTGTGATTCGGTCACTTTTCATTATTCTCTGGAGTTTATTCGCGTCCATTTTAAAAGTCTGTGACTACGTTCCTGAAGCGGTCAATTTCTATTAGACCTTGTGATTCGAGGTATACTAGTACACTAATAGGCGCGTCTATAAAGGCTGGCGAATTTCAATCTGAAATGTTCCCACTTTGTTGTGGATTTAAGTGTGTATTTACACTAGCAGATAAGTCGGGGGTGATATCAAACGGGTAAAGGTTAAATTGATCGACAAATTCTTTCTGCGTTACGCCAATCCCAAGCTCATCACAGCCACCAGCAATATGGGCCAGATTACTATAAGCTCTCGCGCAAAGCGGGAACACAGCGTCTGATGAGTAGTCCGTATCCATAGTCCCACCCAACGCAACGCCATTGACGTATAGATTTATATTTTTAAGGCCGAAATTCTCGAATTTAAAGGCGCTCTTTTTATATTTTTCATTCGTCGAAGCGTGATCCTGCATTCCAATTAATAACCTTTTAGGTAAAACTCCAAGGGCCACGTTTTCTAGCTGTTTCGAGGCCAACCCTGCGGGCACCGTGTATAGTTTGATCTGTACTCTGTTAATTGGGTATTTTACTGTTGCGTGCTTTAAAATTTTTTCAATTTCTATATATTTTGGCGAACTTAATTTCACTCGCCGTATGCGCAGATGTGTTTCCAAGATGTGAATCACAACGGGTTTTGCGCCCACTTCTTGACCAGGTCCCAGATTTAGGCAGATCTCAGGATTCGTGCGAGTGAGCTTTAACTTCATATCCACTCCATTCATAAGCAGTTTCTCCTGGAACGTGAAGTCTGTATGCAGACGTCCAAAACACTCGTATATCTTCTTTTTAGAATTTTTAAATTTATCCTTTATACTACTGACATCTTTAGTCTGATAATAGCCCTCGGCAGTTAAAAAGGTATCCTTCGCTTCTTTGAAAAAGTTGAGGACACTTTCCAGATAGGCTCGTAGGTGATAATAACCCATTCCTGCCAAGATGTTGACCTGATTTAAATACACCTCACACTGGCTGAATATGGAGTGTAGAAAGTTGGTTTCAAGGTATGCAGAGTAACTATCACCGCAGTCCATTCTATCTGAATGGGCAATACGCCCACTCGGTGAACTAATTGTGTTTTATGGGTTAATTGTAAAAAAGTCACTATGCTCAGTAGCAACCTGTGTAGGGAGCATATCAAAGAGGGACAGCTCTGATTTACAACATTGTGAGCTACACGGATGGATGAAGCGCGCCATAACGAGTCAGAAATAGTGCCACATCTCTTGACAAGCAAGAAGTAATCAGCCTATGATTCGTAAGAGCAGTGTCCTCAGCTTATATCAGTTAAAAAAATGATAAGCCATAGGCTTCATTCGCTTAGAACACTTTTTTGATGTCCTTTTATGTTTAGTGCCACGTGTTGGTAACCCCTTATTCCGGACAGCCTCTTCTTCTTTCCGCTACCACTCATTTTTCTCTTTGCATCTTTGATGATTTCGTCCCGTGTACGTTTTAAATGTTTTTTTAGGGCTTCTTTAGGTTTAGTTCCACCCATTATGTCTTCTACCGCGTTAAAATCTGATTGTAACCTTCCTCCCGCGGTATCTATCCCCCCTCTTCAACAATGGGACAGCCGTGCGTAGTATGGTTGAAAAAATGGATCCAAGCCCACTCCCACGCTGATAGCTCACTCCTCGATAGACTTTGAAAAGCCTTCAGGTCATTATAACTGAATGCGACGAAAGTGTAGCTTCACTGTTAGGCTCCCATCACCGAATGGGAAATTTTTTCCGTCAATCGTTCTTATATATATGTGATATTGGTTAATAGATTAGTCACAACATTCACATAGTGTACAATGCGCAGCAGGTGCGCCTGTGTGTGTCCCCAACAAATTGATGCTCCACGATATTGCTGTAAATATAGCACATGTCTGGGGATGGGTAGCTTTCACCCAATTTCTCCACTTTCAACTGATACATTAAGCTGGACAAGTCATGTTGTGCCTCGTGAAAGGTGTTTCTTTGGAGGGCTGCACCATATCGACCCTCAGCCACAATTGTGAACAGCTCTTTGTCTTTAATATTTCTACTAAGCGTTGATTTTAACTTCAACGTGCGTGCAGGCGTGTCTATGTTTACAACCTCAAAAAGTAAATCGGCTGTCAGATACGACTTTTCAAGACTCTTGTTTAAACCCGTCACAATGTTCGTGCCTCTGTCATAATGACCGAGTCCTAGTGGTACAGTTGTACTATACTACTGATCGCATAGTGTTATCTAATTTTATGCCTAATTTTTTACACTCTTCGAATCTTCTAAGGATCAGAAATATGACCTGCTCACTTTCAAGAGTTAAAAATTTGGTGGCTAACTGGAATTCACAAACACCAACTTCGTACGAATCACGTTCCAATTCAATGGGCCCATGGAGTTCTGTTACAGAGTTAGCCAGGGTGTTGTTAGGATGTACAGACAGAGAAGAAGAGGACGAGAGTGTGACATAGAAGTGGTTAGGCGCCATGTTGCAAACTATTTAAGCTTCATTATTGCAGCAGCTTTTATATAGGTGTTAAAGCTTTCTGGGTACCCTAGCCATTTCACCAGGTACATTTTTCTCTCTCCTGTACCTTTGTTGCCTAAAATTTTTTCAATTTTAAACACATTTTTTCCTAAATTAAATGCCACTTTCTGCAACTCCTCGCGGTAAAAGACTCCTGCGATTTCCTTCCCATTCAAGTCTTCAACGTAATATATCATTATCTCGCCTTTAGGTCTCATAGCACTAAATTTAAAAATCTCACGTGTCCAGCCTTGCTCAAATCCCTTCGCGAATTTATTTTCCGAAAGCGATAGCCTTACATAATCATTGATTTTGAAACGTGTAGAGTGGAGGCGGTATTTCATCTCTTCTCACATCCGGCTCTGGGCGCGTACCTCTTTCTAAAACTTCGTTAGGGGTTGCCCCAGTCGTGCGATGGTGTGAACGGTTGTATGACGAGGCCAATGATCCCAGAAGGTTTATATATCTGTATGGGTTTTCATGTATAAAATAGCGATGCATGCGTTCGTTTATGGTACGTTGAACTCTTTCAGCTAAAGAGGTGTTATGTATAGAATTGCTCTTGTAGTAACTGATATTAAACTCTGTCAGCATGTTCTCTAAAGCGCGGCCGATAAATTCTTTCCCCATATCCGTACAAAAATAGTCTGGAACCCTGTTTTCTTTCAACATCAGCGTTTTGGTAGCTTTAGCAACTGTTTCAGGGGATTTATTTTTCAGAGGAATTAGCCACATATATCAGAGAATACATCTATTATGAATAGGATGTGGTAGCCATCGTTATACACTGAATATCTTTGCATGTCTGTTAAATCCGCTTGCCAAATAGAGTCAATCGAAGTCGCTGTTGTCTTGGCCGTTTTAAACCTTTTTCTCACCGGCTTATGAAGTGTATTAGCATCCTGCTCCCGCTAAAACCTCTCAACATCTTTTTTCCCTACTCCACCATCGTAAACACCTCTATACAGCCTATTAACACCACCATAGGAGGCTGGGTTAGAAATGTCATAAGAGCGTTTTCTTAAAATGTAGCCATTTGCGCATTTTAGAGACACGTGGATAAGGTTGGCCGTTTTTGTTTGGATTTTTTGAACTTTGCAGTGAAGCATACACCTCCTGCGGAATCACTACCACTTTCTTCATTTTATTAATTTAGTCAGTAAAGGTTCCCAAACTGAAAATAAGATGGAGAGGAATAATCCTCCTCTTTGCACAATAATTCGCTTTTTCTTCCCTACAATTTGACTTTTATGAGCGAGCATACGTATTATGTTCTTGTAACGACGTAGGTGAGCCTTCTGAGTGGGTTTCATTGGCACAATACATTTTATAACATTAAGACAGATTTCACAAATGCATTTTAAAAAGTCCGAGTCGATATTTTTAACAAACATCTGCTGCAATGCCCGGGGCAATCGTTCATATATTTTTATTAATTCACGGTATTTCTTCAGCATATTTGTCATTCTGGAATATACAACGCTTCAGGTTCGTTTTGAAATATATTCGTTCTTAGAAGCACCCTAAACGTGTTTCGCGGGTGAAGGTCACAAAGCAAATATCCATAACGCTGACTTGTAGCTTCTTTATAAACCTCCAAAAACTCCTTCGCTGGTTCGGGAACATTTGATTGGCTAATACCCCAATTTGTGACACATCTCTACGTTGCGCGAATAAGACTGGATATTGTGTATTTAACGACACATCGCGCATGTATCTATTTTTAAAAAATAGATTCTGATTGATGAAGAATACGCTTATGCTAAGATGGTGGGAGAACACTGTAAATGTCTCGGTAAACGTTTTATCCATTTCCAACATGAGATTGTCAATTACAATGACTGTATGCTCATTTCCCTTTAACGAATTAACGTCATATACGCCTTTGTGGAACAAAATATCATCTTGGTACTCGTTGAACACTGCTTGATACGTCGAATAGCACCATATTACTTTATGCACAAATTTTTAGAACATCTCCCCCTTATCTTTAATGATTTTAAGCATAAACACAGTTTTACCACATCCTGTAGGGCCGAATATAATAAATGTGGCTGGGCTTGTGAACCCTAATTTTTCTATAGATTCCATCTCTAACACGTCACACCCCCAAGTGGGTCACTTACAAAATATAACAAAATTTAAGTGCTGCTCCTTATATTCTTGTTTTTCTTCTTCCACAGAACCGTGAATGACGACGATGTACAGCACTCCATCATCGACATTACGCAAGACCCCGATGACAGTGTAGCTACAGACTCCAGTCCCGCTGACGAACCTTCACCAGCGACACCTCCATCACGTGGCAGTTCAAAGTGGAGGCATGATGATGAAGCACCTTCCACGTCAGGTATAAAACGTGTCACGATTGGACCGGTTGCTACACCCCAAGTAATAGATCCCCAACCCTCTACGTCTTACGACACAACCACCACACTAGTAGCTCCCTTCTCAAATACCCACTTATACGTGTTCAATTCCTTGTACATCCTCCACACCAGCAGAGCTTCTCGTGCTGTGGAGGAATAACAATCGAAATGGTGCGCACCGCTAACCCCACCCCTGCCCTGACTAGAAATCGGCACGTGGTCAGGGTTGACCCTGGAGCCCTGTATAGCAACGGTGTTGGACTGCGGCGCGTATTTGAGCGTGTTGTGGAGTTTGCCCTTCAAAACCGCGACGAACGTGAAGTCCGGACGAGGTTGTCCTTCTGTTTCGGGTCAGATGACGGGGATGTAGATGATTTTTGGGTAGTGATACCGTTCAGACGCTTGGGCCGTATAATGCAGGCGTCTCAAAGTAGTACAGCTTTCAATATGGACAACTTCACGGTAGATATTGACAGAGTATTCCGTGTTGCAGGTCATAGTGCCACACCTTATTCTCTTAATTTCAATTCTCAGTCTATTTACAGAAAGCATATAAACGTCGATCGTGGTTGCGGCTTTATAACAGTAGTCTTACTCCATATGTTTACTGTACTGAATACCCGGGTCAGAAATATTTGGTTGTCTACGGTTGTGCAGCGTGCTCGTAAACTGGCTTCAGATTGTAAGCTTGAGTTTCAGTGTAATATGGGTCCTGAACAGCTGAGAAGGGTAGAGCAGGAAATGAATGTTCGTATATTTGTATTTGGAATGGATGATTGTCATAGGACTGTGTATGTTTTTAAAAGCTGTGTGAGAGATCGTACAAGACCTCTACTTATTTTAGGGTTGTCAGGAACATCGTATCTCCCCAACCGTAATATAAGGACTCTTTATGCTAGTTATGATAAAATTCGAAAATATGGAAGGCATCATGATTTGTGTAAGGGATGTCTGGAGTTTGCGGATGATATAGTGAAACATTGTAAGGAATGCTACTTGGTATGTGAGCAGTGTACAAACCCCAAATGTGAAAGTCGTGTAGTTTAAACCGAGAAGAGGGAATGTAATGTGTAGACGTACATTTTTCAATAATAAATGCTTTGAACTCCATAAGTCAATTGATACATGCAGGAAAATGAGAATCTGTGAATGTGACATGTTTCATATGATGAATAATTGGGGTAAGTTTGAGCATAAATGCGATGAAATTCCACGTTCTACATGTCAAGAAAAATATTAGGTGGATGGAGTGAAGCATGTATGTTATATGAAAGATGCTAAGCCTAAATTAAACCCTGTATAACAGTGTAGTACGATATAGAAACTTACACAAACCCTGAAACCAAAGAGGTTATCCCACATCTACACGTAAGCCAGACTATCTGCGATTGCATGGAAGTCGAGTGTGATGAGTGTCACAAATGTGGTGAACGGACAAACTTTTTAAAACGATTGCACCCGACAGCCCTGTGAAACTCTTTGTATCCTATATTGTCAAATTAGCGGACAAGTTAAAAAAAATGACTGTATATTCTTGCCCACAAAGGGGCAAAATTTGACACACAGTTCCTTTATAAGGAATTGCTTGAACAGGAGTCAACAGAGATATTTACAGGCGACCCCATGAAAATGGGAAACAAACTCATACAAATGCAAATAAGAGGTAATGTTCAGTTTCAAGATTTTAAGATTTTGACCGCGACTGCAACAGTTTTAATGAAATTAGTCCATACAATATAGCTGATGAATGTGAGCGTTATTGCATGAATGATGTGCACGTGCTTAGAGTGTTTCCAGGCCTTTAGAAGGATGTACATAGCCCATTTCAAATGCGATCCGTTGCAAGTCGCAACCACCATCGCTTCATGATTTACGGTGTTCAAGAATAACTTCATGCCTAAAGACACCTTAGCCGTCATTTACAGAACCAATCCCAGCAGTTATGGACACAAGGCTATTTGCTGGCTCATACACATACAACAACAGGTCGGGGTATACATAAAACGCACCCGCAACACGGGGGAAGTACCCATTAAGGTTAATGGTCGTGTTTTTTGGGTTGATGGTCAAAGCAAAGACCATGCCACTGGTGAGAAGACTGTGTACTCCTTTAACGGTTGTTGGTGGCATGGATGCCCACGCCGTGAGTGTGCCGTCACAGAGGATCTCCCTGGAAGATCCCCCGCCGACAGCCTTGCATGGACCCGCACCCGTGATCAACTTATAGGCGCCCAGTTCACTCACAAGATCTTGTGGGGGCATGAGCATGATGCACGGACGGAAACAGATGGCCAGTACAGTGAAGAAATAAACACAATCAAGCGTTCAATGGTGTTGGATCCTCTCAAATGCGGTGATAGGTTGTTCGGAGGCGTACAAACCCATTCAAGCTATACTTTCCACCAACGGAGAGCGTGAAACTCCACTACTGCGACTTTTGTTCTTTATATACCTACGTGATGAAGAACAATCCGTATCCCGTAGGTGCACTTGAAAAACTGGTGGGACCTGACCTGCCTACCATCGAGGTGTTCTCAACAAACTTGAACGGGTACTATTTCGGCCTTTCTTACGTAGATGTGCTCCCCCCACGCGGTTTATGGATGCCGATCTTACCCGTCGTTTTCGATCACAAGCTCATGTTTCCCATGTGCGTGAAGTGCGCAAAGTTGAACAATGGGGACTGTAAGCATACACCCAACCAGCGTAAGATAAGAGGTGCATATACAAGCCCAGAGCTGGACCTAGCTGTTCGCCATGGCTACAGAATATTGAAGATATATGAGGTGTGGAGGTTTCAGAAGCTACCCAACCTTTTCACGCCATATTTTCATGCCATATATAAACGTTTTTTTGAAGGATAAGGTAGAGGCATCAGGGTATCCGCGAGGAGTTGATACCGAAGATGAAAAATCGGCTTATATTCAGCGTTATCGTAACCGTGAAGGTATACAGCTTGACCGTTCCCAAATTGTTAAGAATCCTGGCAAGCGCTTTAGTGCAAAGTTGTGTCTAAACGGTCTTTGGGGAAAATTTAGACAGGATACTGGCAAAGGGAACGTTCATTTGGTACAAAGTTATAGTGAAGTCTGGGATTATGGCAACGCTCCCAATAAAGAGGTTATGGATATCGTGAATATAGGTAATACTTACATAATAAAGTACATCACCGAACTGGCCACAGATACCTCACGTGCTATAAACATACCTGTAGCCAGCTTCACAACGGCCTACGCACGCATCAAGCTTTGGGGACTACTGCACTCTCTTGGGCGGAGGGTGCTGTACGCTGATACAGATAGCGTAATATTCACAGAGAGGGAGGGTGAATACATGCCGCCTATTGGTAAATTCCTCGGAGAGTTGGCTGACGAGATCAAGGATGAGTATGGTGATGGTGCATACGCTGACTCCTTTGTATCAACAGGGCCAAAAACTTATGGGGTACGGGTGAAGGTGGGGGAGGATATGAATTATATCGTGAAGGCTAAGGGTATCACGCTTAACCATGCGAACCGACAAGTCGTTAACTTTAACTCGATGAAGGATCTAGTGTGCTTGGAAGATGATGGCGACCAGCCACCCCAACTGACTGTGGGGACCTATAATTTTCGGGCGCAGAAACTGGGGTGTGTGAAGGAACTTAGGGGTACGAAGGTATGTCGTAACACCTATAGGAAACGTTACCAGGTGCTTGGTACCTACGATACCGTACCCTTTGGACACCTTAATCCTTGATTGTTTATATATATATATATATATTGTGTGTGTGTGTGTATTGTTAACGCTATGTTTGTTTATTACATATATTTGTTTCAATTAGGGTTTCATTTTCTCCTTTATGTGCGTGCGTATGTACAATCCTAAGCTCCGCCCAGTGTAAGCTCAATCAAAGGGTCACGTGACTCCTTCTACTACCTGGGCATATCTCTACCACTGCGTGCTGAGTTGAGCTCTGCAAGCCGTGGACTTCAAACGAGTATTTTCTCACGTAGACGAAAAATAGTGATGGCTACTTTTGATAGTGCGTGTTCGACGTTTATGAAGTGGTATTCGGTAAAGCCAGAAGATGTGGTGAATACTGAAAGACGAAACCCCACCCTCCTTTGAGACTTTTAAGGCTACATTGAATCGCGCGAAGGAAAAAGATGTTCAAATACTCTATGGATATTCTGGCGAGAGTATTGCCGGATTTCGCGGCACAAACGATGTAATGGACTACATTGTAGGGCTAAACTGTTTAAAGCGTACATATACAGTGAAGTGAAAGAAACAACGCGTGTAGAAGAGGAGCAACGGATATGGATAATGAGTCTTCTTAATGAGCGGTGTGACAGGCGGTATTATTTCATGCTGCATCATACCGAGTACGCGTACCCTGGGGCTGAGAATGTAAACCTAATCATCATGGACAAGCCAAAGTATTTTTACCACTACATTCATATATATCATGACGAAGTTCGCAGTGAGGTTGCGGCTAAATGCCTTTGTGAGTTTATAATAGAGTTTAGAGACGAGTATCGATTGTTAAACAAAAAGGATAAATACGGTCACATGTTTCTCTCAAATAGTGCACCAGATTGTTAATGTGTGGAGAACGTCTAGTGCGCACTTATTTAAGTGTTGAGGAGGTCTTCGTGATAGTTGAGAAGTGGGGTGAGGACCATTATAAAATACCTGCAGGTGTAAGTACAAGAAGAGAACAGATTAGTGATGCAACCTCATATGCCGATGTTTTTACGTTGTGTATAAATAACGATCAGCCATGCATTGCTATATGACTGATGTGGAAGAATGCATCTGATAATAACTTTCTTGTCCCTACGCGAAACCGACTCATCCTCGACAGAATGTTTGAAATCGTCGGATTCTGCAAGCTGAAACCTATATTAGACGCGCATGTTACGGATATGATTTATTTTGACACGGTACTTGAATACGCATACACCGCTCTGCTCATCGGGTTTATCGAATGTAGGAATGAACAAGGCAAGAATGGTCGAGAGCTGGATGCTTATTTAAAAGGTTTAGACTCTTTGAAATATTATGAACTTTGGTGCAAAGAACTTGAGCGGTACTGGACAGAACTCCCTACACTGTTTACCCTGAAGAATTGTATCTCTATATAATGAGCAGCTGTCGTTACGACTTAGAAGATTATTTCAATTGCCGCTATGCATTGTGAAAAAGAGTTCACGACTGAAAAGCTCGGGTCGGTCAGAAAAAAACCTCGATTGGAAAGGAGTGTTTATAAACTTGTATTTAATAATGATGTGGTGGCTAACGATGACCTCTTTGTTCGTGCATTTGAATGTATTCTAGCCGTGTTTAAAGATAACTTGCCAACCGAATGTAAAGTGGGCACAAAAATAGTATTTAACAATATGAAGGCCATTTACATCGAGTATAGGTATCCCAATAACTTGATTGGTGAAATAATGTTAAATCGTATTTGCTGCGTAGTTCAAAGCAATAATGATGTGACTGTAGAATCGATTACGTGCGAGTTTATTGTTTTAGTTAAGCGCAGTAGAACATAAAGGGAATGTATTTTAATGTATATTTATTTTCAATATATTTAATTATTTAATATAATTGTGTATATATATATATATATATATATTATATATATATATATATATATATAAATTATTTCACGAAAGTAACACGTGAAAAATATTTATGATGAATAAAACCACGAAGGAAAGGAAACACAGATGGTGCTCAAGCGCTTTCGTCTAATGACATCCTCAGGAACACTGAAGTACATAAAGAATTACAGCCTATATATAGGTTAAAAAAAAAAATATATATATATATATACAATAAACGGAGAAACGAAATTAAAGGATTGTGGAACGGGACACAAATTTATAAGGAAAAACTATCGATTTTTAGCACAAGATTAAAAGATTTGTTTCCAAACAATGTTATATATATATTTTATTTTATTTTTTTTTATCTATAACATTGTTTGGAAACAAATCTTTTAATGTGCTAAAAATCGATAGATTTCCTTATAAATTTGTGCCCCCTTCCACAATCCTTTAATTTCGTTTCTCCGTTTATTATATATATATATATATATATATATATATTTTTGTAACCTATATATAGGCTGTAATTCTTTATGTACTTCAGTGTTCCTGAGGATGTCATTAGACGAAAACGCTTGAGCACCATCTGTGTTTCCTTTCCTTCGTGGTTTTATTCATCATATATATATATATATATATATCTATATGTATAGTTTCCTATACTAATATGTTGATGATTATACTCCATCGTTTTGTATATTATTTTTTTATTTCTTGATGTTATATACAGGGTGTCTCAAAAGTCACTATCTATTTCGGTGACATTAGATGTTTTTTTAAAAAATGCTATGCTGGCATAAAGATATGTACTTCTGGTGCAAATTTGTGTATTTAAAAAAAGTTAATTGGTTTATTTCGAATTTTGTGTAATTTATAAATTTATCTTGACATGCTTGAACAATTCCTCGAACCTCAACTTCTTACAGATGGCATTCTTGACACAGTAGTTTTTCAGCAGGATGGAGCACCGTGCCATTATGCAATAATTGTACGTGATTATCTTGACAGACGCTTCCCCGGTCGCTGGATTGGTCGTGGAGGAACACAACCATGGGCAGCACGTTCACCCGATTTAACACCATTAGATGTTTTCGCCTGGGGTTTCATTAAGTCTAAGGTGTACACTGGTAGAAGAATTAGTGATGTAGCCGAACTTCGAAATCGTATTACCGATGCAGTTCAGAAAATAACACCTCAAATGCTGGAAAGTGTGTTCCGGGAAACAACTTATCGTTTTGAGCTCTGTAGAGACACTGATGGTCGCCATGTGGAGACAGATAAATAAATAGCACTAATTCTTTGTGGCACTTACTTTGAAATAAATATATTTTTCATGTCTTAAACCAGTTTTTCGTAATTCCCATTATTTTTCAAAATAGATAGTGACTTTTGAGACACCCGTTATATATATATATATATTCCATCGTTCGTATTTCTTATATTATTAATAATGTTTATTGCATATATTCCTCGTTTTTATAGGAGTGTGTATTTATTTTCTATATATTTCGTGACATTGAATCCAATAATTCGTCTAAATAAGCAGAATGTTGTAATGGTGTTTTATTTAATTCTTTCGGTTGTATATATAAACGATATTATTATTCAATTATATGTATACCAAATGGCTGGTTACGCATTCTAAACCGACAGACGGTTTCTAAGCCAGCTGTCAATATTATCTGAATAGCGCAATCTGGCAACTCAACCCTAATAATGTACACCTGAACAAGCCATTTACGCCTTCTAAGTCAGATTAAGCGTTCTAAGCCAACTGGCGGATTATGACATTATAAGACATCGGGCGCTCGGATGAATTCTCAATATGCGTCTGGCTTGAGCCAGGCGAACACCCCTCTCTCCTTCATAGGTTAAGGCTTAGTTTAGGTTTCCTTTTGGTGGGTGAGGCGCGTCACCTTCTCCCCGAAAGACCCTCCTCCTTTCTCTCCCTCTCTTAGGTTAGGTATACCCCTTTAGGGATGAGACCGTCTGACCTTCTCCCCCAAAGAGGTTATGTGGACTCCCTCAGCTTGCTGGGGGAGTTCCCCTTCATTCCAGCTTGGGGGATTAACCCTCCCCCTTGTTGCATAACTCCTCCCCTTTGTTGCATAACCTGTTGTAACATCCCCTTTGCAACATTGATCAATATTTGCAATTGCATTGCACTCGTCCATTTTGTAATCATACTACTCCCCTGAATGAGTGTCACATGTATGCGTATTCATGCTAGGCCCTATAGGAAACCAAATCCTCCTGCTTTGCCAGAGGAGAGAGTTCTACAGATCTACAAAATCTAAGGCAAACAAAGACCCTAAGATCCACTCTAAGGTTAGCCCGAGAGAAAGAAGAGAGTAGGGGGTTAAATGAAGAGAATAAGCGGTTAAGTAAGTAGCAAAACCTTTCATTCGTGGGTTAACATTCATTCAGAAAAGGAGAGAGAAAGACTCACCATGATCATCTGCCAGCAACTGCCGACAAGTCGGAAAAATAGTCGAAGAGAATAGGAAAGGGGTGAAAGATGAAAAGAAGTAAAATAAGAACGCTTACAAACCATGCAAACACAGTCTTAACTCAAACACTGTCATACCATGCAAACTACAGAGATGCAAGTCAAGAGAAGATAAGAAAAGACCAAAAATGTATGAAGAGTATAACAAACAGTGGGTTAGTTTACGCTACGAGCTACATCTAAGTTCGTGTTAGTCTATTTTTTTATATATATATAATTTTATTGCTGGCATATCACACGCTGGCATGTCACAAGCTGGCATTAATCGTCAACAGACTCAAACTTCGACCATTACCCCCAGAGCTCCTGTTGCTAATTGTTTTATTATTTTAAACGACGTTAATATTTTTAAAATGCCTATCTAAACGGTTCTTAAAAATATTAACGCTGGGAGAGTTCACGACGTACGCGGGAAGATTATTCCATTTATCAATTACTTTAAACGTAAAAATGTTTTTAGCGATGTGAGTAATGAAACGTCTGCCACGTAATTTAAATCCATTATTACGAGTATTGCTATTATCGAAAATGAAAAATTTGTCAAAATTTACGTTATTGATTTTATTAACGATTTTGAAACCTTCAATAAGCTTCCCCCTTAATCTCCTAATTTCGAGTGAATGCAAGTCTAACTCTAATTCTAGCTTCGTAAGACTTGTTGCGTAGTGACGGAATTAGTTTCGTGGCGCGTCTCTGAACTCTTTCCAACCTATCAATATCCTCACGCAAATATGGGCACCAAAACTGAACGGCATATTCTAAGTGAGGCCTGACTAGGGACTTGTAAAGAGGCAATATAATATTCTTCAATTTAAATTCGAAATTACGCGCTATGAAGCCTAACATCCTATTAGCTTTTGCGCAAGACTCCAGGCACCGGTTCCTAACTTTTAAATCCTTAGATACGCGTACACCTAAATCTACTTCCTCGTCAACGCTCGCTAACTGTCTATCATCCATCGTGTAGGTGTAATTGGTGTTACGAGAACCTATATACAAAACTTTACATTTTTGTACGTTAAATTGCATCTGCCACTTATCCTTCCACTCCATAATCCTATTTACATCGTCTTGGAGCCTATTTCTATCGTCCACGTTAACAACTTTACCGCCTATTTTAGTATCATCCGCGAATTTTGACACGTTACTGGTCAAGCCTACATCTATGTCGTTAATGTAGATTACGAATAGCAATGGGCCTAACACTGAACGCTGAGGGACAACGCTACCTACACCCAACCACCCCGACTCCCTACCATTAAGAACGACCTTCTGTTTCCTGGCACGGAGCCATTCCTCTAACCAGTTAACTACCTGACCACGTATACCGTGCGCTTTAACCTTCGCAATTAATCTTCTAGGCGTAACTGTATCGAACGCTTTTTGAAAGTCCAAATAAATAACGTCAGCCGCTCTATGCCTATCGTATTCGCGCACTATTTTGTTATAAAACTAACAAATTAGTTAAACAAAGATTTATGGCGTCGAAACCCTTACTACTATTAATCAAATCGCGAGTCGATGCGATCCCTAACTACGGATTCCAAAAGTTTACTGACAATTGACCTTAACGTTAAGCTAATAGGCCTATAATTGCTAGCTACTGTGCGGTCGCCTTTTTTAGAAATGGGCGTAACGTTAGCTAATTTGAAGTCTTCAGGAATAATCCCCGCTTCCAGTGACTTATTAAAAGTTTTTTTTAAGGGGCCTACGATAACGTTTTTCAAATCTTTCAAGTGTCTAGGATAAAGCTCGTCAGGGCCTGGAGACTTGCTAACTTTTAGCTCATCGATTAATGCGCAATCTCACCCTCGTAAACAGTTATTTCATTCAAAAAAGCCTCAAACAGACCCTTTGAGACTGTAGGCATTGACTATACAGGAGCATTGACTGTAGGGGTGCTTGACACTGAACAAAAAATGTACATTTTACTATTTATATGTGCTGCCTCACGAGCTCTTTATCTGGATGTTGTGGAGGATCTTACAGCAGAATCTTTTGTTGCTGTCTTTAAGAGATTCTGTGCACGACATTCAGTACCCAAGACAGTTTGGACTGACAACGCTACATATTTCAAGGCTGGTGAACAGGTCATTAACAAGCAATGAAGTGACACAATTATAAGTACAAAATTCAAACATAAAGTGGAAGTATGTTCCAGTTGCCTTTTCTTGGTATGGTTCGGCCTGGGAGAAGAATATACAAATAGTAAAGAGTTGCTTGAGGAAAGCAATTGGTTAAAAACAGATACACTTGTTTCAGTTGCTCACTCTCCTGGCTGAGATTGAGGACATCATTAACAAAAGACCACTCACTTATGTGAGTGACAACATTAATGACCCGGAACCATTAACTCCAAATCATTTGATTCGGGGAGAACAAGTTAGTCTCCTGCCGGACTACAATATAGACTCTTCAGAAGACCCAAACTGGACTCAACAACATGATGAGCTTCAAACAAAGTTACAACACTTAACTAGAGTTAAAGCTCACTTCATTAAACAGTGGAAAACTGAGTACTTGATGGATCTAAGGGAGAGACATAAACAAATGACTAAGAAGGATTGGTCTGACACAATTCAGGTAGGGGACCTTGTTCTAATATATGACAGTACTCCAAGACAATACTGGCATCTGGCTAGAGTTTTAGAACTCAGATCAGGGGCAGACGGTGTAACAAGAGTGGTCAAATTAAGGACTTCAGCGGGTGACACAACAAGAGACATTTCTCTTTTATACCCCCAAGAGTCTGGACCCAAAACAATGCACTCTGGAGAGCCCTCTCCACCGACAGTAACAACTGGAGACACTGAACTTCCAGTAACTATACCCTTGACAGTAGGAGCGGTAACACATCCTACTACAACATTGACAGACACAAGACCTCAGCGACAAACAACGTTAAAGGCGCGACTAGTTTTACAGCAAAAAATAGATGCTGGGGAATTGTAGTTTCATCTTCTAACTTTCACTTTTCCTTTCCTTATGGTAAAGACCATGAACAGTTTCATCCTATGGATGTATATTTTCACTTCTAATTAAGAGCTACATCTTCTCCATGAGAAGGTGAGGATAGTCACTGTTAATCGGATTAACAGGCATTTACAGTCAAATAGTTAGCTAGTCTGCAGTCACTCAGACATAAAAATTGGTGATAATGACATCAAGATTTTTATCTCCCAGGGCCCCCAGTATATGGAAAACTGATACGTGTAGGTAGTTGGGAGGTAACGAAAATGGTTCACAAGTAGGTAGGTGGTTAATCTAACAATTATTAAACTCCTTTTATATCAATAACTGGGTGGATGAAACCAATTCGTTGCTCACCAGAGTTATTCTCCACACTAGTATTTATATACTGTGTGATAGAGCGTACTCGGTAGTAGACATACACTACCGATCAACCAACAAACAAAGAAGATGCTGGTGGAAAAAAGCCAGTGAAAAAAGGACTTGCAACAAGAACGGCATGGCGAACGAAGGAGCTTGAAAACAGTGAAAGATCCCCACCAGTTAGTACGCTCTCAAAAATTAAGCAACTAGAAGAAAGACCCCAAGAAGAAATCAGGACTTATCTAATAACACTCAGTAACTGCTTAACCTACTCTACAGTTAGACTAGAGATATTAGAGTTGGGTTAATTGGGGACCAATTCATACAGAGCATTTTTCACAGTCATATTCACTTTAGCACAAAGGCTTCGAGATTGTTTTTTTATATCTGAGTCATCACTCAAGTAGCTGAGATAGTTTGACCCAAATACTTAAACTCTTGTACTTCCTCAATTACTTCACCTTTCATTTTAAACCTAATATCAGCTGGATGATTACAGCTTTTAGGATGAATTTGCATAACCTTAGTTTTTGTAACATTAAAAAGAATATCATGTTTCTGCGAATACACCGCAGAATTTTAGTAGCCGATCCAGACCTTTAACAGAGGGACTTATGAACACCATATCATAAGCATAAATTAAATTATTTACCTTTGTGTTATCTATACAACATCCCACTACTGCCTTATTAAGTGGTGAAGCAATTAATCCGTCAAT
>JAJOZX010014021.1:77500-82140 GCA_023014485.1 Bathynomus jamesi | reverse complement strand
AAAAACATTTTTCTGTGAAATTTAAGAAGCCAAAAAAGACACTTTGAAGTCATTTCGGAAGAAGTTGAAGTCTTAATTAAAGCAGTTTCAATCAAACAATTTTCTTTTGTTTAGCTTTTAGGAATTGTTTGTTTGTTTTCAATGATTCAACGCTGACAACAATGATATCAGGTTAGCATTAACAGGAAGAAGGTTAATCCTTGTTGTGTCGATTTTGAAAAGCTGATTAAATGTTGTGACAGTATTCACGGAGCAAAAACTAATAACGAACTCAGAACGATTTCAGTGTTGATTATATATTTAAAATGAATGTTGAAGTTGATGTAACATTGACCAATTTTCATCAGTGTTTAACCAATTCGTAGCATCAATTGAAATCAAGATTGATATTTGTAAATAACGTTTAAACCAATGAAACAACTTTGATCAGCATTGAAAAAAATCTTATCATTGTTGCTTAACAACCTGAAATCAATGTTTGTTTAAGATTTTGGTGCATCTAAGACGCATATATACAGTATCAGTGTTTGAAGTTGATGTAACACTGACCAATTTTCAGCAGTATTTAACCAATTCCTAGCATCAATTGAAATCAAGATTGATATTTGTAAATAACGTTGAAACCAATGAAACAACTTTGATCAACATTGAAAAATCTTATCATTGTTGCTTAACAACCTGAAATCAAGGTTTGTTTAAGATTTTGGTGCATCTAAGACGCATATGTACACAATATATATATATATATATATATATATATAATGAAGGCATTGTGACAAACACAAGTAATCAAAATTTCACAGTGCCTTTCCTATCATCATTGCGGTATACATTTGCCACCAAATGATTGCTAACCGCATCTCGTATTACACGCAAGACGTAAGCACAATTGCGCACCATTATTGCGCATCGTTATTGCGCAATATTTATTACGCGCGAGCATTATTTTAAGCATTTACAAGCGTTACTAAGTATGTTTCCTAAAAATATTAATTTTGTAAATACAAACAGGAACTATTCACAAACTTTTATTATAGAATTTTGCGTAATGCTTTCGGAAATATTATTTTCTTTTTCAAAAAATTTAAAAAAAAAGTCTTTAATTAATAATAATACTAATAATAATAATAAATTAATATATTTAATTTGGTTTTCGGTTTTATATAAATTATATTTAAGATTTATATGTAAGATTACTTAGTTAGATAAAAAAGCAAGTGAGGAGACGACCTATGACCTCGTTCTTGCAAGGATGTACGACTTTGGGAAATTTAGCAGTCAATCCAAAAGTTTATATAAAGACAAAAAAATAATATATTATATACACACACACACACACACACACAACACATATATATATACACACACACACACACTTCTTATTAATTTAATAAAAACAAATAAAAGTGAAATTTTATGAAATCTGAATTATTATTATTATTATTATTATTATTATTATTATTATTATGATCTTATATAATAAAAACTTAATGAGCATTATTATAAAAGTATTAAACTCCAGGAAGGAACTTTTGAATTAAATTACCGTAACACTTTAATCACTTGAGTGAAGTAACACACAGACACACACACACACACACACACTTATATATATATATATATGTATACACACACACACACACACACACCCTCGGCACAGCCCTTAAACTATTTCAGGAAGCATATCTGTATACATATGTGTGTGTGTGTGTGTGAATATCTTTATAACTGGAAGGATGTGAGTCGTAACTTCTTTGCACAGAATATATTTACATGCAAGAATAATTCATGCAGAATTGCTGCTCAACACAAGCAAGTTTATTCAAAAGACAACTAAACGGAAGTAAAAACCTTCCGGAGATCAACAGAAGGCCGGAAATAAATTTTCTTTAACTTCCACCCACACTCACCCACACCTACACCTACACCCACACACCCACACACACACACACATATATATATATATATATATATATATATATATATATATATGTACGTGTGTGTGTGTGCGTGTGTGTCCTCTAAAACTGTAAAATTGTTGTCATTATATTAAAAAAAATATGACAAAATAATAATAAGAATTCTCACTATTTTGACATAATTTTCAACATAATATTCTTTTTAACATGATGTTAAATCACTGCATGCACGCATGAGTTCTCAGAAACACACACACACACACACACACATATATATATATATTCTTAACCATTTGAGAATCAATGCAGATACCCAGTTCAGAGAAATTCACTTATAAATGCAATGAACCAAACTAATATTTGTGGCAACCAAAATTAATGCACGCTTCAATTAAAATAATTTAAATTGGATATCATATTTTGGGGTTTGTTGAAACAACCAATATGTTCGTCTATATTGTTTTTTTGCGCCATTTTACCAATAGTAAACTAAATTATATGAATATAGTCAATATAAAAGTATGAATATGTAGTTTATACATTATAATAATGGCGACATGCGAAAACTCATACTGTATTTAACAGCGGTGAAACATACGTTTACTTTAATTTTTAGAGTTTTCCGCCCTGATTTAACGCTTACGAATAGTCTAGACTCTAGAACGATGATTCACACGAATAAAAAGCTAGAAATTCGCGCGGAACCTTTATACTGTTGGAAGAAGTTGCATATGAGCGCACGCACATGCACACACACACACACACACACACACAAAACGCATCTCTCGCGTTCCAGAAGACCTTTTTGACCGATAACGGCCGATTTAAACACCGCGCTACAGTTCCTTTGGCGGACCACCTCCTTTCGTTCCGTCCGGTGAGTCGTAGGAGGATTTTGCCCTCCGGAATGGCCGGAAACAGTCGGAGAACGCCTCCGCGAAATGTCAGAGGCACTCCTCAATCGCAAAACGGTTTCCGGATAGCTCAAACAAGTTTTCCTCAGTCAATCTGACTCACTGGGCAAGTTTTTATTGCTTAAAAATTTCGTTAGGAAGATTTTTTGGTATCAAGTTCCGTTAAAAAATAAGATCAAATCATAAATAAGTCGTTTAAAATTATTTTTAAGTATTAGTTTGTAGCAAATTTATGCTCAAAATGCTAAAAAAAAGGCGAAAATACCAAAACAATATGCTAAAATGCTAAAAGTTACTCGTATTACTTATGAATGTAAAATAAATGAATCTCCAAAATGATATAATTTTCTTTTTCGGTGGATTGTAATAAAAAAATATATATTAATTCCTAAAGTCCATTTTTTCATTTTACTCTTTTAAATTACTAATTTGAAAAAAAAAAAAAAAAAATTCTCTTTTTGTTTAAATGTAGAAAAATATATGATAGATAAGGCAATTTTATAAATGTAACTTAATTTTGAAATTTGACTACACTTATAAGAAAAACTACACATAAGAAAATAACTACACTTATAAGAAAATAACTACACTTATAAGAAAAACTACACTTATAAGAAAATAACTACACTTATAAGAAAATAACTACACTTATAAGAAAAACTACACTTATAAGAAAATAACCACTTATAAGAAAATAACTACACTTATAAGAAAAACTACACTTATAAGAAAATAACTACACTTATAAGAAAAACTACACTTATAAGAAAATAACTACACTTATAAGAAAATGAGCCCTTATTACTGTTACACAAGATAAAATCAATCTTAATAAAGGAATACTAAAATCGTAGAATACATTTAGAGATTAAATACTGTAACTTTTCTGGGATCACCTGAAGATCAGGGCCCCCAGCCTTCTTTAGTTAGCCTTATAAGGCTAACTAACGAAAATATCACGACCTAACCTAACCACTTGTCAAAGGCAGACAGTTGACCTAACGATTGGTTAGATTAGGTCGTGATATTTTCGTTAGTTAGCCTTATAAGGCTAACTAAAGAAGGCTGGGGGCCCTGACCTCCAGGTGATCCCTTTTCTGTTGTATTCAATTTTTCTTGTCTAATTTTTGTATTTTTCTATTAAATCGAAGTAGCGATCCTTTCATAAGTATTAAATTAACTAAGATTTAATGTATTTAACGAGAATTCACTTCTCGTGTTAACTACGAATTCGTCTGTGTCCTAAAATTTATAAAAATTATAAAATTATAATTATATAAATTATAAACATTGCGTTATCTTATATGTAATTATAATCATAATTAATTATTAATTATATTTATATATTTCATAATCATAATTACGCACTTTGTTTTACATAATAATTAATCATAATTATATTACCAAATCGTAGCTACTTACATATAAAATGCTTTTAACTTATAATAATTAATCAGAGAGCCCAGTAAAGCCCAAAACTTTCTACACAGATAGAAATAAATAAATTCTGTAAAAAAATTATTGTAATATTTATTTTTACCAATAAAGAATTACTATTATTATTATTATTAGTAGTAGTAGTAGTAGTAGTAGCAGCAGTAGTAGTAGTAGAATATCCTATGAAAATTAGTTATTATTATTGTTATTAGTAGTAGTAGTAGTAGTAGTAGCAGTAGTAGTAGTAATATCCTATGAAAATTAACTATAAACTACGTCCCTCTATTAAAATAGGACGTTTCTAATATGAATAATAAGAATTTGAAAGCTACTATTAATAAGTAAAAAATTATATATATATATATATATA
>JAJOZX010014021.1:72500-75000 GCA_023014485.1 Bathynomus jamesi | reverse complement strand
CAGTTCAAGAAAAGGTTAGACCAAATCTTGCACACTATTTGAGTGTGTAAAGACATTTAGGACCTCAGTCTGCGGAAATTTCTTTTCCTATAAAATAGTTAATATCTGGAACCAACTTCCCTCAGAGGTTGTTTCCAGTCAAAGTGTAAATCTGTTTAAAAATAGGCTAGACAAAGTACAGAACACACTCATAGTTTAAGATTAAAACCTCAGAAAACTCTGCAGGAGTTCGCTTGCTCGGGCTCTCTGTGAGCAAGCTAAATATAGAGCTATTTATATATTCTCCACTTTCCTGTAAAATTTCCTTGGCTACTTTTCCAGGGTCAAGGTATTTTCTTCAACCTTTTTCCGTACCTGCCTCTGGCAGGGAGGGAGCGGAGGGTGGGGAGAGAGCCTTCTACTTTTCTATCCAGTTTTCTATTACTGCTAGGATAGTTGAAAGAAAAATAAACTTTCACAAAATTTTCCCTGGTACCCGTTGCCATTGGTACCTCCTCGGTATGGGCCGCAAGGCCTTTTGAGGTTCTTCTTTTCCTTGTAACTCCTTGTAACTCTCTCTCTCTCTCTCTCTCTCTCGTAAAACAAAACAGGGCTTTCGAGTGATGTAAAATATTGATGTAAAGAAGTGTGTGCAAAAAAGGCTTAAAGGCTTTCATTTTACTCTTTTCACTAACATTGTAATTGCAATAATAGGAACAAATTTTTTTACAATGGGACCATATAATTTTGAAAGGAAAGTCTTACAAATGCTATTATTATTATTATTATTATTATTATTATTATTATTATTATTATTACTGAATATAAGAAAATTTGAAAGTATTGAAATTAATTTTGGTACTTTATTAAAAATTCGACTTATATATATATATATATATATATATATATATATATATATATATATATATATATATATATATGCTACTCCTCAGAATGGTTCCCTGAGAAACGTTTATGTTACACACAGACCGTGCATGGAACAAGGAACTCTTCTGGGATAATTAAATCCACTATAGTCATTTACAGTGGCGACTGGCGTATAGGAGCGATGGAGCGGTCGCTCCCCCTTGCTTGAAACGATAAATATTAATTTAACAGATAAAAAATATATTAATTTTAAGATATTAAAATAAATATTCTTGAAATATATTTTAAAAATTCATGTGGCATATCATGATTCATGAGGCATTTTGAGTAAGCCTTCATACAGTACATAATATTCTAAACTTATAGCATAGCTTCAAATAGTGTACCGCTGTTTGAATACAAAATAATATTGCAGCCGAATGGAGCGATAGATTTTTCGCTCAAGTAAATATAAATTATATTTTACTGTTGTAATGAAAATATAAGTACAATCGCGAATTTTTTTTATAATAACTTTATTTTTACTAATAGTTACTTCAGTAATAATGATATAAGCCATTTATATGTATTTTATTAAAATTATTACTTATTTGTAATTAACTAGAATTGTACGTCTGGCATAGCCGCATATGTTAATACAAGTACAGTACTCTTGTGAGCGGCAGTTGGATTCGCACAAGCCTATTGTGAGTCCGTGTTGTCGTACAGTGGTACATTATTATAGTCAAATTTATTATAGTCAAATTTATTCAACAATTATTTTTATATTTTATTAAAATATTTTTTAATACAAATTTATGGCTTCTTTTGACATAAGTACCGTACGGAAGCACCATGTGATTGTTTATGTACTACAATTCTAAAAATTATAAATTTTATGAAATCGCACCCCCATACATTTATACCACGAGTCGCCACTGGTCATTTACCATTACTTATTCGCACTATAGTGGATTTAATTTTCCCAGAAGAGTTCGTGTTTCATGCATGGTCTGTGTGTAATATATATATATATATATATATATATATTTACATGAGTAAAATCTACCGGGAAACAAGTTTGTTTTAATCTAATACAAAATTATCCATTATGATAAACTAACGTACCGGTACAGCTACGTACTAGTCCATTATCCTCCATTATTTAGCATCACAATCCATTAGTAATGGTGTCCTAATTGGCAGGTCACCACATCCACGTTGAAAAGAATATATTTAAGACCTTGCAATAATAATAATGATAATAATAATAATAATAATAATAATAGTCTAATAACAGATGGAAAAACAAGACTAATGATTTTAGTGACGAATCTGATGGCACAATTCACAAATTGTTGAGGCCATTTTGTAAGCGGAGACAACAAGATATCCATAATAATTACTCGAGGAAATTCTTCTTTCGTATTCCCACGGATGTTTATAACCGAGTCTTCCTCCCATTGCCTGAGAATATGGGAAGACGACTCTTATTGAAATGAACCATATGGTTGAATTTTCTTTCCGCTCCCTCCCCCTCCCTCTTCTCCTTAGTTTTGCTTCAGTCTTTAGGTAATAGAATTAAGGCTTCCTTCACAAATCCTGTGAATGTTCGCTTTCGAAGGAAGGATATCGGCAATTAAGGTCGAAAGGA
>JAJOZX010014021.1:17500-70000 GCA_023014485.1 Bathynomus jamesi | reverse complement strand
AAAAAAAAAAAAAAAAATCAACCTACTTGAGTCCGTCAAGATTACTTCTTGTGACGCATTGAAATCTTCACAGACGCACGCACAAAAAACTCGGAGAGTTTGTTCAAACGTTTCAGAAACAATTAAAACTCGTGTTTATATTTACTTCTCATTTTCCTTGTGGTTAATTAAAAAGGTTAAATGAAGTAATTACGAGTGGGAATTGGGTGTATCGTTCGGTAAATGAGCGAAAGACATTGAATCCTCAAGGATGAAGGATTAAATGTAACAGAAAATTGTTATACAAGAATAAAAGGGATAAAATCAATTGCGTGAATTGATTTTGCTGAAATGAGTGCATGAAAGAAAAATTTAAACACACACACACGCACACACACACATATATATACTATATATATATATATATATACCTTTCAACATTTCAATTGTTCCGTGCGATGATTCCGCTACATACACACACACACTTTGGTTAACTTTTGTTTTGCTTCCGCCCGAATTGTTCATTCTCACGAAGGTCAAGTTTGTCACTCCACCTTATTAGACCTACAGTTTAATGTGGAATCCAAACCACGCCCCACAAGCAGCCCAGCGTCTTAACCATTTATCTACCAACAAATTTTTTTTATTGTGTGGAAGGATGAACAGCTGGGTTTTGCTGCGCGCCGCCTGCCGTCACCGGGTCTCGATCCCGGGGCCGATGGATTCGTAGTCAGCGACGCTAACCGCAACACCAGTACACTACCATATATATATATATATATATATATATATGTGTGTGTGTGTGTGTGTGTGTGTGTGTGTGTGTGTGTGTGTGTGTTAAGGCTTTGGAACTTCCTGCTAATGTATAATGCTAACAAGATAACTGAATTTCTTTAACACCCACACACACTCACACATGCACCCACATGCACGCCAATTTACATATATATATATAATATATATATATATATATATATATATATATATATATATAAGCAGAAACGCAGTTACAAAATGACACGCCTAAAGCGTCTACATAGCCATATATATATATATATATATATATATATATATATATATATATATATATATATATAATATATACATGGTGTCCCAAAAGTCCCTATCAATTTTGTTGAAATAGGCTGAATTTCAAATGAATGTTTTAATGACATGATTGCATGCACCTCTCTAGACAAATACAAATGCATTGAAATTTCAATATTTCTGAGAATGTGATACTCATATATATATATATATATATATATATATATATATAAGTATTATACAGGGTGTCCCAAAAGTCCCTATCAATTTTGTTGAAATAGGCTGAATTTCAAATGAATGTTTAATGACATGATATATATATATATATATATATATATATATATATATATATATATATATATATATATATAAATATTATACAGGGTGTCCCAAAAGTCCCTATCAATTTTGTTGAAATAGGCTGAATTTCAAATGAATGTTTTAATGACATGATTGCATGCACCTCTCTAGACAAATACATGCATTAGATTTCTTTTTTAATTATTTTTACATTTAATTAATTTTTTCAGATCCATATCATTGGTGATGGATGTGCATGAACGCGTTAGGATAGTAACATGTCGCATCAGAGGAATGAAATGTTGTGAAATTAGAGACCGATTCTCAAGAAGGTTTCATAAGCCTGGACCGACAGATAAAGCAATTTGTAAATTGGTGAACAAATTCAAAAGGACTGGATCTGTGCATGATGAAGGAAGAGGTGGACGCCCAAGAACAGTACAACAAAACATTGAATCTGTTCGCATAATGTTCGAAGACGATCAAAGAATGTCAGTTCGCCAAGCATCCCACAGATTGACCATACCCAAAACAACTGTTCACAGAATCTTGCGTTCGTCGCTGAAGAAGAAGTGTTATCACATTCAGCTGTTACACAGCTTACACGAGGAAGATTTTCCAAAAAGAGCAGCAATGTGTGCGGAACTGGTCGAACAAATCCAAAATAACAATTTAATGGACCACATTTTGTTTAGCGATGAGGCGACTTTTCACACCTGTGGTAAAATCAATCGACATAATTGTCGCATCTGGGCTAATGAAAAGCCAACTGAGTTCACTGAATGGGAAAGAAACTCACCTAAAGTCAACGTGTGGCTTGGAATGACGAAGTCTAAGATTTACGGGCCCTTTTTCTTTGCAGAGGCTACAGTGACAGGGCCTGTTTACTTTGATATGCTTCAAAATTTTCTAGAACCTCAACTTTTTGAAGATGGCATTCTCGACAATGTAGTCTTTCAGCAGGATGGGCACCATGTCATTATGCCAGAATTGTTCAGACATACCTAAACGAGCGTTTTCCAAATCGTTGGATTGGACGTGGGGGAAATAGGCCCTGGGCAGCGCGATCTCCGGATTTGACCCTATTGGATTTCTTTGCATGGGGTATCATTAAATCGGAGGTCTATCGCAGAAATATTCGAGATTTACCAGATCTGCGAGATCGCATTAGGCAAGCAGTTGAGAAAATAACCCCTGAAATGCTCGGAAATGTGTTCCGCAATGCAGCTGATCGCTTTGAGATTTGCAGAGATACAGATGGAGCACATGTAGAAACTACTAATTAAAGATTTTAATGGTGTAATACTTGTAATTTGTATAGAAATACATCTGTATTCAGGTTAGTGTGACATTTATTTGAAATTCAGCCTATTTCAACAAAATAGATAGGGACTTTTGGGACACCCTGTGTATATATATATATAACCCAAAGGGTTTTTTATGAAAACGTCAACAAAAAACTATGCAAACGTCAACCAAAAGAATGTTTTCCGTTTTTCGATAAAAAACAAACGTAAATAAAACGTAATTGCAATTATCTGCTTCATGTACCGTTGAGTTAATCTCAAAGTTAATCTGCAGATCCTCTCCAAAGCCTGCGATTAACGTTGGGAAAACTTCTAAGTTTTATTTTGACCTATTTTGTGACAAACTTTTTTTTTTTTAAATTTTTGTATCATTGCGTCCTGTTTTGCAAATAGAGATACAGGGTGTTCAAAAAGGAACGCAGCCCATTGAAGAATACATACATTATTATAACCCTTTCTTTTCGCTTTTGGTTTGTTTCTTTTTTTTAACACCCTGTATCTCTGCTTGCGAAACAGTAGATAATGTAATCTTTACTGTGGTATAATTAACTGCTTTATTTAATATATATATATATATAATATATATATATCTGGATTTAATTTTCCAGAAAAGTTCCTTGTTCCATGCACGGTCTGTGTGTATCATATATATATATATATATATATATAGAGAGAGAGAGAGAGAGAGAGAGAGAGAGAGAGAGAAGGAGAGAGAGAGGAGAGAGAGAGAGAGAGAGAGTAAAATATTCATAGAGAAAGTCATACTAAACCAGTAACGAAAATCTTTCAAAAAATATGCAAGCTTTGTCTCCTGCAGAGTATGATCGCCTTGTTTGAATTCCTTTCTATTCACTAACTTTCCAAATAGTTTTGGAAATATTTAACCAGATAGATAAAGAGATAAGTGATGTTTTTCTTATCATTTTGACCACACCTATAAAGTGTAATGATACACACGTTATCGAAATTCTTACATAATTTAAGTCTTCAAATTTCTGGTTAGATTATTTTAGGCCTTTTGGTATTATATAATGACGTCCAATTTTTTTTTGTTCCTTACAAAGAGGTTTCATTTAATGTCGCTAAAATTTAGGTGTAATTTACTTTACTCAGAGAGAGAGAGAGAGAGAGAGAGAGAGGAGAGAGAGAGAGAGAGAGAGAGAGAGATATAAGCTAAACACATGATTTATCTCTTTAACTCAAGCCATCGCTTATATGCATCACTTGCTTCCAACCGAGTCCACTTGATTATTATTAGTGATTCACTCATCATCTATCTTTTAAAAAACAACCGCTTACGTACTACGATGACAAAGGACGTGTGGGATGACCTTTCTTCAACGGAGAGGAGAAAGAACCACAAAACGAGGTCAGTGTAAAGAAAAATTTAAGAAAAGAATTGAAAATACGAAAAGAAAGAAGAAAAACAAAAAAAAAAAAGGCTTTACAGATATTGTTGATGAAGTCCACTTTAGTCCTCAGTCGTGTTTCCCCAAAACTCATCTTCTAGATGGCATTTATAATTATACGTAACTTTGATAAAGTGTTACAGTTATTTACTGTACTTAATATATAGTTATTTCTCTCCTGTTATTAACTGTAAAGTGTATATAGATAGAGCGAGATATATTTTTATAAAAAGATGTATGTATAACATGTATACGTTCATATGTGCGTGATTTCATGTGAGTAGGTATGTGAAAGCCGAAAACACGCACATTTAAGAAACTTCCCATGCCCTTGAAAACTACAATTACATATCAAGCAATAATATATATATATATATATATATATATATATATATATATATAATATATATATATATATATATATATATAATTATCCAACAATTTCAACACTTCTACCATAAACATCTGTGTGTATATATATGTATATGTATACAATTTTTGATTACGTGGCTTAAACGTGGTATATACCCACTTTGTATGCCACTGTTCTTTGTGAGTTCATACCCTCCTTTTCTTTGTTCGTTTACATCTGTTCTGTGGCCCAAACCTCGTGGAATGAGGTTGGTCGCTTGTGTAACTTCAATCAAAACGTTTTTTTACAAATGTAATTAATAATTTAAATTGTAAATAGCCAAATAATTATAAGTGACTGTAATAATTGCAATAAAATACAATGTAAAAACTAATCCGTAGACATTCGGTATCAACAAATTAACAGATAATAATAATAATTAAATAACGGGTACACAGAATTCTAAATAATAATAATAATAAAAATAATAATAATAATAATAATAATAATAATAAATTTGATATTCTTGTTCTGTCTCCTTCGTATTTTGAATTATTACTGTTAAAATAATTCAATTTCCGTAGGGGAACTCTTATTTAGAAAGCGTGTTATAAAAAAAAATGTGCATAGTTTAGTTATCCTTCAAAGTTTAAAGTTTAATGCCCATTTTCTATCAAATAATTTCCATCCTGAAAGTAAGCTAATATATATATATATATATATATGTGTGTGTGTGTGTGTGTGTGTGTGTGTGTACACATGGTGTTAAAAAAGAAACGCAATCCAAAATAGAAAAGAAAAGGGTTAGGTTAGAATGATATATGCATTCTCCAATGGGTTGCGTTTCTTTTTGAATACCCTGTGTATATATATATATATGTAAAGAACGACGCTTGTATAGGAGATATTCCGCGCAAGATGAGAGAGAGAGAACGAAACAAATGAAAAAATGAGGTAACCACCCGGGAATCGAACCCAGGATCTTCCGATTGCCGGTCAGATATGATAACCATTACACCATGGGCCTCACTCATTCAAACGCCGTAATTCTTCCACATACGCGCAGAAACCAATGCCCCAAGGGGGCACCTCCCGCATGCCGTAACATTATATACATTTAACTGCAAACACGCAGTATAATTAACGTAAAGAACGACGCTTGTATAGGAGATATTCCGCGCAAGATGAGAGAGAGAGAGAACGAAACAAATGAAAAAATGAGGTAACCACCCGGGAATCGAACCCGGGATCTTCCGATTGCTGGTCAGATATGATAACCATTACACCATGGGCATGCGGGACGTGCCCCCTTGGGGCATTGGTTTCTGCGCGTATGTAGAAGAATTACGGCGTTTGAATGAGTGAGGCCCATGGTGTAATGGTTATCATATCTGACCAGCAATCGGAAGATCCCGGGTTCGATTCCCGGGTGGTTACCTTATTTTTTCATTTGTTTCGTTCTCTCTCTCTCTCATCTTGCGCGGAATATCTCCTATACAAGCGTCGTTCTTTACGTTAATTATACTGCGTGTTTGCAGTTAAATGTATATAATGTTACGGCATGCGAGAGGTGCCCCCTTGGGGCATTGGTTTCTGCGCGTATGTAGAAGAATTACGGCGTTTGAATGAGTGAGGCCCATGGGGTAATGGTTATCATATCTGACCGGCAATCGGAAGATCCCGGGTTCGATTCCCGGGTGGTTACCTAATTTTTTCATTTGTTTCGTTCTCTCTCTCTCATCTTGCGCGGAGTATCTCCTATACAAGCGTCGTTCTTTACGTTAATTATACTGCGTGTTTGCAGTTATACGGGTGAGTCAAAAGTAGCGCCCGATTTCTGTTTTTTCGGCTGTCAGATTCTTTCTGGGAAGTCATGAAAATTGCAAGTAAAACAGCTTGGTACAGTTCCGTAATAATTTTCCCCGAATAGATGGTTAGATAAACATGTCATTCATTTATTTCTACCTACTTGTACACTGTAATACAAATGGCAAACAAACAATCAACTGACAGAAATCAGGCGCTACTTTTGACTCACCCTGTATATATATATATATATATATATATATATATATATATATATATATATATATATATATATATATATATATATTGAAATCTTATTTACTATACATTTTAATGTATAATAAAATACATATCTAAGTGTACCATTTCCAAACACTTAATTAAAATCAACCATTGTTAATATGTTAACATCTTTTGTGGCAAAACTAAACCCACGCAACATGAAACAATACGTGTCAAATTTCTACAATACCTAATTAATTTCAGTCAATTGTAAACATGATCTCGGTGTTAAACGTCATTTTTTTAATATCTTTTCTTAACTTATTTAACTTTTGAGCGTATTAGAAATGAAAATAATATTTAAAATATCTAATAATTATGTTATTATTTAGTTCTAGTGCTTCTAAGTGTTTCTGTAACATATAGGTTAGGTTAGGTTAGCTAAGTGAGGAACAGTTCTGGCCATTAAGCATATGTTTATTTATGTGTCCAAGAGTTTTTATGGAAAATTTACAGATATAATTTTCAAGAAAGAAATATAGAAAATGGAATTTCAACGTAAACTAAAATATAAAATTAAATGTAACAAATTATTTACAGTACTTACCAAAAATAATTTCAAAAGTACTGCTATATTATGTTAATACACTACTACAGTTCATACGGTTAATTAAATAAACCCTTTATAGTTATATTATAAAATGTAAAGACTGTATTAAAAATTTATATATAATATATATTATATATATATATATTATATATATATATTCTATATATATATATATTAACACTATTACTACAGAATAACAAGTAAAGTACCCGGTAATTAAATATATAAAATGTATATATCCTACAGAACCAACCCTACACGAATTTAAACCTAAACTATTTGAGAACTATCCCAAAACAAAAGCGTAACAAAAGTTATGTATCAAAATATATCTATACGAAGCAAATTCTCGCGCATGCGTACTTGTTCACTTCTCAAACCACACTGGCTGCTCAGAGACTGTATAGGAATGAGTTGGATCCTTGGCGATTTCAGTGGTCCGTAAAGGCTAAGAAACAATTGGAAACGATTGTATTGACGCCTCTACAGGCTTCCTTCAGGTTATAATTTTGATAGAATTGTAATATATGTGTTTATTAAAGATTGGAACCACTTTTTTAAGCTTTATTTTGCTTTCTCTATCTATATACAATATATAAGTGTACGTAAGCCCCCTAACGTGGGAGTGAATGAGATTTTCAGATTAAACTTTATGGTTAGCTTTTGTAAAGACTTAGAGGGCTAAGCCACAAAAATAATAAATTATATAGCCTTAGAAGGTTCGGTCCTACCCTGACGTCCAGGATATCTGGGTATCATACATATTGAATGGTCAGCTCCTAGAACAAATTCAACAATATATATATATATATATATATATATATATATATATATATATATATATATATATATATGGCAGACGAATCGCATATTCTAACCAACTATTAATTGTGCCAAAAGGTCACTCCGATTACTGCTGCCCTTCTTCTCTTCTTATTCGTTGACCCTTGGGCAGTTGGGCAGCACTGTATTATACCCGCTACATCGGGAACATATAATTTTTCCTTGTATATAAAGGGTTATATAAAAAATGTATATAGATTTTTAGTATATACTGTATATATAGTGAGGAATAAGAGGACAAGGAGATGTGCATGTCTACTGACAGACGTTTCGGAAAAATTAAATTTCCATTATGAGTGCTAATATATATATATATATATATATATATATATATATATATATAATATATATAATATATATATATATATATAAGTGTTGAATAGAGTCGAATTTCATAAAATATATACGTACATAAGGTCGACTTGCTCAAGGTCGATTTTGAGTAAAGCATTCTCGCATAATATCGACTCCGGTTAAGTTAAGCTACTATTAACGTTTGGTTAGGCTAGGTTAAATTAGGTTATATTTAAGTTAGGTTAAGTTAAGTTAGATTTTAGGGGTAGAATGGTTTCTTTTTGCCGAGCGGAGCGAGGCATAAGCAGTGTAAATGCCCGGTTAGCCACCCTGTCTAGCCGTTAGGCGTACGATTAGTTAGGTTAGGTTGTTAAGTTAGGTTAGGTTAGGTTGTTAAATTAGGTTAGGTTAGGTTGTTAAGTTAGGTTAGGTTGTTAAATTACGTTATATATATATTTTTTGACTGAAAACTATTTCTTTGGAAAAAAAATTCAGAAATTCTAATTAATTGTTAAAAAAAAATGTATAATTTGGACAAATATCTGGGTTCTTTGAAGTCAAAATAAGGTTCTCCTTATTTTTTATTGGAACAATGAAGCGACTTTTATTCCCATTCCAGTGAAAGCAATTTTCGTGTAAACAAATGTATTGTAAAGCGATTATTTTACAGACTTACAGGAATATCCAGAAGAGGTAATGCATTGTTAAGTTCCGCGTCCGCGGTGAACTCACTGTATTATATTTAGAACTGAGGTAATCTTGAAAAGGTTGGCCATGATCAGTAAACTTAAACAACGGGAAAGTATCATTGACGTGTCAGCGTCAGTAGCTCAGTGGGTAACACTACTTCCCTGTAAGCGAAGCGAAGAATTGAGGTAGGTGGTTCGATTCCCGATGATCCTGGTAATAATAATAATAATAATAATACAGAAAGTATAGAAAATGGGCCTCATTAGTTGCCCTGAACGATAGTGCCACTTTCTGGCCTTTATGACTGATCATTATCATGGCGACGATAGAAAACGGGTTTATAGTGGGAAGGACGACTGACTTCCAACCATCGTTTTTCACAAATTGAGAGGAACAGATTAGCTAGTGTAGGAACTACTGTACAAGTACCCCCCACCCCCCACACCCGCCCCTTGATACCCAGTCTCGTTGCAGGTACTAGTTTTTCGTTAAATAGAAAGAACTGTTCCTAAAATGTTATATCGAATAGGTTTTTATAAATTTTCAGGAATAGCCCATTTCAAAATCAGTGAACTGTTTGAAACAAATATACAGGGTGTCCCATAAGTCCGATCTCATTGGAAAATTTATTTTAAATTAAATATACAAAAGTAATACATTAAAAGTAAAACAAATGTTCAAATTGATGTCTTCAAATTGATGTCTTGTGAGTTACACTCCTGAGGAAAAGGCCTCCGCCTTTTCCTCAGGAGTGTAACTCACTTCGATATTAGTTATTGTGCGTTATTCTACCTGCAACAAAAATAAAAGGTCCCAAAACAAGACATTAATTTGAACATTTGTTTTAGTTGTGATGTATTATATATATATATATATATATATATATATATATATATATATATATATATATATGAAGTTTCATTTACAGATAAGTTTGTAAATCCGAAGACAAACCAAAACACAATAATTCTCATGAAATGGCTCAGCGGATGAAAGACAACTGCTTCACAATTTTCTGCAATCCACACGATATTATTACCTTTAATCTTTTAGAAACTGTTTTTGTACTTAGTCAAAAACCTCATTTAGATGACTTCACCAATTTAAATATTTTAGGATGGACTATCACTCAAAATGATAGTATTGCTAATAGCGATAAATAATTGGGTCCTCCATTTTCGAAATGGAATTTTTTTAAATTGTTTTATTTTGGTTTAATTTTTTTTTTTTTTGTTTAATTATATATTTTATTTAATTAAAAGAAGATTTTAACATTTCTTACATTAACATTTTATCTTAATTAAATTTAAGATATTTGATGGTAAAAGCATTTATTGAAAATTATACAAAATGTTTATATTCGAAGTGGATTTTGCTATTCTCTCTCTCTCTCTCTCTCTCTCTCTCTCTCTCTCTCTCTCTCTCTCTCTCTCTCTCTCTCTCTCTCTCTCTCTCTCTCTCTACACACACACACACATTTTTGTGTGTGTGTGTGTGTGTGTGTAACGCAAGATGATGTCAAATTCCGGCTGGAAAAAAGAATTAAATCCCCATCAAAAATCGGGCCGAAGTCGTGCCGATATCAGCCCGAATTGAAATACGGGAAGGAAAAAAAACAACAACAAAAAAAGCGCTCAGTAAAGGCTAAAAAAAAAAAAAAGAAAAAGGAAGGCAACGCTCAAATGACCCACTGACACAATCCAAGAGCATCAATTTTTTTATTATTTTCCGGAGGAGAGGCGGAAAACGACACCGAAACGAGGTTTGAATTTTAATTCCTTTTTTATAATCAGTTTTTGGAATGATGAAAAACTTTTTTTTTTTGCGAATTCTCCTTTTATGTATGTTATCATTTTTTTTGTAATTCTCTTTCGCTCAATAGATAGATTCCAGCCGTCTCGTCGCTATACCTTTGTATACAATTTTTTTTTTTTTTTGTTACCATTTTTCTAGGGGTTTAGGTAGGGGGGGGGGGATGTTAGGAGATTTGGAGATGTTGGGGCTGGGGGGTGGAGGGGAGATATTTTGATGGTAATGAATTTACAGAATTTTTGTCGTACTTATTAACTAGTTTTTTTTTCATACTGAATCTGTCTGGTTTTTTTTTTTTAATTTTTATGCAGTTTATTCTTTGTATTCTACTTATGTCTCATATATATATATATATATATATATATATATATATATATATTTGTTGATTTGTTGCATTATGTAAATCTGATGCACGTTTTGGTATTCTATTGTTGAGCTTTGCAACTTGTTCGTTCTTGAAGTGTTGCAACTTCTTTTATGGCTTGGATGAGGCTTTCCCTGGATGTAGGACTTGGCTGCGTTACTGTTCCTTAATGTACTATCTGGTATGTACCACATACATACACGCGTTCAATTCTGTAGTTGTGATGCTACCTCTGCGTAGCACGAGCCGTATAAGCTGCTACATCATCTTCCACGAATACACTTTGGCGTCGGGATACATTTTCATTGTAATAAATGTGTAGCAGACTCTTTACCGGGATCTTTACATATTTGGCTGAATTAACAGCGCTGTTCATCAGTCGCTCCAAATTGCATCCGACACCATTAAAGAAAACTCCCCATGTCTTACCGTAATACCTCAGAGAACATTCTTAGGATGGACGTCTCCATAATCACACTACACACAGTCTGGAAATGAAGCAAACTCCTCCGAGAAGTTTATGGTGTTCCAAAAGACAGAATAATGTTTGACCATCGATGCTGCCCACTGCTTCCGACGTGCAATATCGCTAGGGATGAGCATAGCCTTCCTTCTAACTGCTCTGAAATAGTAGCTCTGTCGTGAAGATATCGTCCGATCGTCCAATAGCTAACCTTAATTTTAACAGCCAATTCAGTACAGGCTTGGCGATGATTCGTTTCACCACTTCTTCTGACGATTCGAAACGTTCTTTCAGGTGGACTTGGACTGCCAGGATGATCAGCAACTGTTTTATCTTTGATAGTTACCTTATCGTGACGACTTGGTTTTACCAGATTATAGTCTTTTTTTAACAAGTTTAAGAACAATCATCGCCCTGTCTATTTACTTTTGTCAACCCTGTATATAATATATTTTCTTTCTTCTTCTTCTTTACAAATCCTCAGTTTCGAACGACGGTACCACTCTGCAGCATCCCACCTCATTTGCTGGATTTGACGGAAGAGGGAATTGGTTTCCGCTCTTCTGCCCTCGTACGACTGGTCAGGGACTTTGACGTTGCACAAGAATATATATATATATATATATATATATATATATATATATATATATATATATATATATATATATATAGTGAGAGTGAGAGGACGAAAACTGTTTAATCAGTTGCCCAAAGACCTAAGAAACACGAAGGGAGTTGCAGTGGACATCTTCAAAAGAAGACTAGACGCCTGGCTCAGAACAATCCCTGATGAGCCTGGCGTACCTGGTTATGTGAGGTGGAGAGCACAAGAAACCAACTCACTACTTCACCAGGCCAACTCGAGAGGAGGGGCGACAAGCTTGACCTTCGCGAAATGAGGGATCATCGCGCGAAACCTTTGTAAGGTAAGGTAAGGTGTGTGTGTGTGTGTATATATATATATATATATTATATACACAGGGTCATTCAAAAAAGACGCAACAGTTTAAATTGCTTATATTTCGTAATATTGTTAACGTACAGGAATGATTTTTGTATTAGTTTACAGCGTACACCTGGGAGTTTTGTTACCGTTAGGCCTAGTAGCCTAAGGCGCTAAGCGAACGACTCTTGTAGCCTTAAATGAATATTTTGACGATCGCGTCATCTCGAATCGCTTCCCTGAACGTTTTGCCTGTGGATGGTCTTGGCCACCATATTCTCCGGATCTCAACCCATGTGATTATTTTTTATGTGGGTATCTGAAAGATAATGTTTACAGAAACAATCCTCTCACAATTAGTGAGCTGCAAGAGGAAATTTCATCTGTTGTCAGCACAATCATGCATGACGTTCTACGCACAGTACTTGCCAACTTTCAACGTCGACTGCAAATGGTTTTGGATGCCGGTGGTTTACACATTGAACATATTTTTCATTAAATAAAAACTCCCAATTGTACGCTGTAAACTAATACAAAAATCACTCCTGTATGTTAACAATATTACGAAATATAAACAATTTAAACTGTTGCGTCTTTTTTGAATGGCCCTGTGTAATATATATATATATATATATATATATATATATATATATATATATATATATATATATATATATATATGTGTGTGTGTGTGTGTGTGACCCATTATGAAAGAAAGTAATTTATGATTATTTAACCTACAATTGAGTTTCGTGTTTGCATTAAAAAGTACGTTAATATATTCATATATACAAATACAGTCTTCCCACGACAGTCGAAAACGCTATAGGTCATCAACCATGAGAGAACCTTTTATTACAAAATGTATATAACGTTTCTCTCATTATAATTGGCGTCATACGAGCGATATGATCGTGATTAACACGAACGAACTTGCATAATGCATTTCGCAAGACACGTTCAGCTCATTCCGAATAAAGCGGTCACGTGACAACGGTGTATTAGGTGACGGAAAAAGCTATAAGGTGTCAAAGCAATGTACCGATACTGTTTCATGTTTTGCGTGTTTCGAATATTGTGTCCATTCTCTCTCTCTCTCTCTCTCTCTCTCTCTCTCTCTCTCTCTCTCTCTCTCTCTCTCTCTGGCGGCTACAGTCTTCAACAAATCGTTGGAGACGGGCCAGGTGCCTGATGACTGGAGGGAGGCCAATGTGACCCCTATCTTTGAGAAAGGGGATCACGAAAGTCCAGGGAACTATCGTCCCATTAGTCTCACTTCAGTTGTAGGTAAATTATTAGAGGGGATAATAGCGGATAGGATCGTTGACCATTTGGATTCCTACAAGCTGCTTGGGGACTCCCAACATGGGTTTAGACGGCATAGGTCGTGTCTCACCAACTTGCTCGAGTTTTTCCACGTCATGTTGAGTGAGTATGATAAGAGTAGGGCGATTGATATACTTTATCTCGACTTTCAGAAAGCCTTTGATAAGGTACCTCACCGCCGGCTAATGGCGAAAGTGCGCGCGCTGGGTATCGGTGGGGGGAAATAGATAGGTGGATTGAAAACTGGCTGAAGAATAGGCGGCAGAGGGTTGTAATTAAAGGGGCTAGTTCGGTTTGGGCCTCGGTCACTAGCGGGGTTCCTCAGGGTTCCGTTTTGGGGCCGCTGTTGTTTATCATTTACATAAATGATATAGACGGTGGCATCGTCAGTCGGATCGCCAAATTCACTGATGACACCAAGCTTGGGGCCAATGTTGGGACGCCCGAAGCGATCGAGCAACTGCGTGCGGACCTAGGTAGGATAGGAGAGTGGTCCGAAAAATGGCAAATGCCGTTTAACTTGGGTAAATGCAAGGTGATGCACATTGGCTACGCCAATCCCAAGTCGGACTACTCGATGTTGGGGAGTAATATCGAGGCGACTGATTTGGAAAAGGACTTGGGTGTGCTAATTAGCAGCGACCTTAAGTTTACGAAACAGTGCATAGAGGTGGAAAAGAAAGCCCAGAAGCTGTTGGGTTATATCAGGAGGCAATTTCAGTTTCGGAACAAAGAGATTGTGCTCTCTCTGTACAATTCCCTGGTTCGGCCGCAACTGGAGTATGCTGTGCAGTTCTGGTCGCCCACCCTCAGGAAAGATAATGAGAGGCTGGAGCGAGTGCAGGCGAGGGCCACAAAGTTAATCTCTTCTGTTAGGCATATCGACACTTACGCGCCCTGAACTTGTTTTCGCTGGAAACTCGGAGGCTGCGCGGTCAACTCATCGAGGTTTTCAAGCTCTTACGCGGGTTCAACAATGTCGATTTTAGAAGCATGTTTAGTTTAAATGATAACCCAACTCGCAACAATGGTTGGAAGTTAGATTTGAAACGGTTTAGGAGTAGTGTGTGTGGGAATTACTTTACGTATAAGATCTGTGACACGTGGAACAGGTTACCTTCAGAAGTTGTGAACAGTTCCTCTGTGGATCAGTTCAAGAAAAGGTTAGACCAAATCTTGCACACTATTTGAGGGTGTAGAAAATTTTCCCTGGCACCCGTTGCCATTGGTACCTCCTCGGTATGGGCCGCAAGGCCTTTTGAGGTACTTCTTTTCCTTGTAACTCCTTGTAACTCTCTCTCTCTCTCTCTAAAATTTCTCGGCTGTTTTTTCTTTAAATTGCTAAGTACTTTTTCTTGTATTCCCCGTTTTGGGCGTGATTGAGGGGAGGGATGAGAAGGAGGGGTAAGCCTTCTAGCTTTTCTATGCTAGTTCTTCTCTCTCTGAGTGGTCTGTAGCTGAATGTAAGCTATGGGTGTTACCTCGAGTCGGCTGTAAAGCCGTTGTGGTTCCCTCTTTTCTCTTTTCCTTGTAACTCTTTGTAATTCTCTTCCCGAAGGACTACGTCGTGGTGGTCACGTTGCATTAACGCTTCTAGTAAGATCAGAGAGGTTAAGCGGCGTTGGATGGGGAAATGTCCTTTGCGTTCAGGTGATGTAGTGATCCGTGGTTCTGATCCCACGTAAAGCTGTAGGTCCCCTACGTTATATGACCTTAGATGTTACGAATGAGGTCATAAACAACCCCAAAACACTACCATTCTCTCCCTCATGTGTCACAGCCCGATTTTTTTTCTTTTAAGAATAATAAACAGTTAGGAGGGTCAGAAACTGACACAGTGCTCAGGCCAACTAATAAAGCCTCCTCTATTATTATTATAATTATTATTCAAGCATCATCGAGATTCGAACCTTCGCCCCGAGTGTCTTCATTTTGCTACGGACGGTGATTTTCTTTGAGGATACCTCAAAGTGAGAGCTTACGCATAAAAGAAGGTACTTTAATACGTTTAGGAACAATATTGTTACGTGCATCGTCGACAGAACAGACGAAGCTGTAAAGCGTTTGAAAAAGAATAATATGTCCGCTTGTCCACCTTGGTATCCAAGAGAGCTGTGGACAATGATGCTCTCATTATGTATTTTAGGTTAAAATATTCATGACTTTAAGGTAAGATATAAATTTTGAACCCTTTTAAAATCATTTCTTTGCTCTCGTGAAAGATGTATTGCACGATTACTCGTCACCTACCAGCTTTTCCCAGATATTTTTTCGAAACATTCTTGTGACATGTCGTGTATACCACTCGAAAGAGCAAACTTCATACTTTAAAATTAGACCCAGCTGATTTCTATATGCCTAGTACTTCAGAAGTTAAGATTTTCAATTCAAATGAACGTAATTGTTGGGGTACCCTGTAGTCATTAATAATAATAATAGTGATATTATTATTAATATTAATATTTTTTAATATATATATATATATATATACTGTATACTCTATGTGCGAAGTCCCGAAATACAAAATACAAATTCGTTCTAACGTAGGGCTAGGCTAAGTCGTAACAGCGCTTCCCTTTGTTCAGCGAAGTTAAGCGACCTTGGGTCTGGGACTCTGGGTAGTAGTTAGATTGGAGAACGTCCTCCGTGTCCAGACTATGTAGCGACCCGTGGTTTGGACTTTGGATCCCACGTAAAGCTGTAGGTCCTCTTCGTTATATGACCTTAGATGTTGCAGAGGAGGTTAAACAACCCACATTATTACAGTACATTTGTGTGTGTGTGTGTGTGTGTGTGTGTGTGTGTGTGTGTGTGTGTGTGACCTTCCTTGTTTACATCTGTGTATAAATACCATTCGTAAAAGTTGAGGGTAGAAGGGAGGGTATGAGTCATTCGGAATGTAAACAGAATTGATTTGGGCACGAGAGCTTTCTCTTCCACGCTCTATAGATAATAATGACCTGGAATGTTTAAGAGAGAGGTAATATCTATTCGTAAATTCCAGGGTTCTGGAACGCCCATGAGGGATCGTCTTTTACGATGTAAATAACAGTTCCTTCATTATTCGCTTTAATGCTATTGTTAATTGTCATGCAGTTAAGCAAACCTTTGCACTTCCTGAGGCCTAAAACACATTCCACCTTTTCGCGAACGAATTCCTTGTCAAGGAGCTATATTTCTGCTTCATCATGCGGTTGCAATCATAAAACACACACACACACACACACACACATGCAAAAATTGTCCCACCACAGAGAAAACCTCTTCCCACAATGCAACGTTTTACAAATAGAAATATTATCTTCTATTCTCTCAATTCACTCCAAAAGGAAGGTTTGAAGATAATATTTTCTACCAAACGAAGTTATGTATCACTAAAAGGAGTTATTCCATCATCTCAAAAGAAGCTTTGATATCCAAAAGAAGGAAAAAACTTCCCTAAAATACACATTCAAAAAGAAGTTATTTCATCTACATCAAGAAGTTTTTTTTTAGTGTAGAAGGTTACACAAAACCTGTCACACATTCAAACAACCGAGAGGAAACGCATAACGCTCAACATAATGACCAACAACATTTCATTCAAATTATCTGGTGCAACGCTGGGTCCCCTCAAATGGAATCTCATACGTTATGCAAAATCGTGCGTGTTCGTGCATAATATTCTATTTATGGGACCCCATCGATGCATCAGATAACTTGAATGAAATGTTCGTTACTTCAAGTGTGGTGGTGGGGGGGATTGACCGTAAAATACCTCTGGACGTGAAGGGGTTATGCGTTTCCCAGGTTATTTAAATGTATGACAGGTTGTGCTAACTTTTATTCCGTCGTAATGTAGTGGCTAGCGCCATCACCTTCCACTCAAAAAGTGGTGGGTTCTAACCCTACTGGAGGCAATTTTTTCATTATGCACAATTATCCGTTTTTACGCATGATATTCCATATATACATGTAGAGAGAGAAGAGAGAGAGAGAGAGAGAAGAGAGAGAGAGAGAGAGAGAGAGAGAGAGAGAGAGAGAGAGAGAGAGAGAGAGAGAGAGAGAGACCCCCCCCAGGTTTTATATATATATAAGTACCTCAAACAACTACGTAGAATGTGTAGCAGCAAAAATTGAAAAATTAAATATGGTACTAATTGTAATGTACAAACCCCCAAACACGCCAACCTCAAAATTTTCAGATTCCATTACAGAGGTAAGAAACTTGGTAAAAGATCTACACTCTCCAACCCCAAATATTTTTCTCTGTGGTGATTTTAATTTCCCATTCATGAAATATAAAAGAATAGGAAAAAATATATGTATACACCAGGACAAGGGGGGCACACTAGAAGACCAGGAGCAGGTAGAAATGCTACTAGCTTTAGCTGATGAATTTATGTTAACGCAAGAAATAACAGAAAACACAAGAAAAACAACTGCCTAGATTTGGTATTCACAAACAACAGTAATCTAATTGATAATGTAGAAATATCCCCAACTATGATATCAGACCACAACATCATTGAAATAACAACTAATATAAAGGCAACAGGAAAGGAAAGAACACGCACAACAGAAAGAAGCAAATTCGAAATTTTTAATTTTCACTCCAAAGCTATAAACTGGGAAGATGTGATATCCAGCATGGAAGTAATAGATTGAAAAACCATTTTCGAGGCCAAGACAACGGAGGAGATGCTAATGACGTTAGAGGAGAAGACGTTAGAAATTGTGGAAAAACATGTCCCAAAGATACAACAAAGAGGAAAGAGAAGCAGGTTCGAAAGACAAAAAAGGGCATTGTTCCGAAAGAGAAAAAGAGTGACTGCAAAATTAAGTAATTGTAAAGGTAACATCAAAAAAATATTAAATGATAAACTACAAAGTATCGATGTCGTCATACAGAAACTAATCGAGAAGTATACAGAAAAAGAAGAAGATGACGCTATAGAAGCGATAAAGGCTAACTCAAAGTACTTCTATAATTTCGCAAAAAGAAAGCCGAAAAACCATGCGACTATCGAACCTTTAAAAAATGAGAACAGTGCTTTATCGGATGATCTAACAGAAGTATCTCAAATATTAAGAGCTCAGTACGAATCATCTTTCAGTATCCCAAAAACTGACAAATTGATATGCGATAGAAACGCGTTCTTTGAAGAAGAACCACAAGGGGAATGTATAACGGATTTCGACTTTACGGCGGATGATATTACACAAGCCATAGGGAAACTAAAAACACACTCAGCGGCAGGACCGGATAAATGGAATGCCACACTGATCAAAAACTGCAAGAATGCAATCGCTGAGCCCCTATACTGGATATGGAGACGATCATTAGACACGGGAGAAATACCGGGCATCCTGAAGAGCGCGAACATAGTCCCAATATATAAAGGAGATCGATCCGAGGCCAAAAACTATAGGCCAGTATCGCTTACATCTCATCTCACTAAAATATTTGAAAGAATAGTTAGACAGAAAATCTATGACTTTTTGGAAACTCAGAAAAAATTCAATGATAACCAACACGGGTTACGGTCAGGCAGATCATGCCTATCACAACTAATGGAACACTACAACAACATTATTGATTCACTTGAAAGTAATGAAAACTATGATGTACTGACCACGGAATCATAATACATAAATTGAAATATATGGGAATAACAGGAAAAGTAGGGAAATGGATATATATAATTTCCTTAGTGAGCGGCGGCAAGTCGTTACAGTACAAGGAGTATCTTCATCAGAATCAGAGGTCCTCAGCTCGTTACCACAAGGAACAGTATTAGCTCCACTACTCTTCATAATCATGCTAACTGACATAGATGAGGACGTTACTAGAGACAGTACAGTAACATCCTTTGCGGATGACACAAAGATCAGTAGAAAAATAAGAAACCCAGAAGACATAAGATCTCTACAAACAGACATGAACAGAATCTACAAGTGGACGGAAGATAACAATATGAAGTTTAACACCGAGAAATTTCAGCTATTACGGTACGGAAAAAGAGAAGACCTAAAATCCATGGAATATTATACCCCAAATGGACAGGAATTCCAGAGAAATTCCAGAGCAAAAGATTTAAGGGTTGTAATGACAGATGATGCAAAATTTGAAACACAAAATAAGATAGCAGTAAACAGAGCAAAGAGAATAACGGGTCAGATATTGAGAACCTTTAAACGAAGGGATAGGAATGTAATGATTCCTCTACTGAAAACCCTGATAATACCCAAATTGGAATACTGCTCAGTCCTAACATCCCCATATAAAAAAGAAGACATTAGACAGCTGGAGGGGATCCAAAGAAGCTTCACAGCCAAGATCAATGGGTGCAAAGAACTAAATTACTGGGAAAGGTTACGAGAACTAGACCTATATTCACTGGAGAGGAAAGAGAGAGATACACCATTATTTACACTTGGAAAATAATGGAGAAACTAGTCCCTAATCTTACTCTGAATCCCATAACTCCCCAAACAACGGTGGAAAGTAGAAGCGGTAGACTGTGTCGTATTCCCAAATTGAAGGCGAGACAGGGAACATCCTTAACCCTGAAAGAAAATAGTTTTGTAGTGAGAGGACCAAAACTGTTTAATCAGTTGCCCAAAGACCTAAGAAACACGAAGGGAATTGCAGTGGAAATCTTCAAAAGAAGACTAGACGCCTGGCTCAGAACAATCCCAGATGAGCCGGGCGTACCTGGCTATGTGAGGTGGAGAGCGCAAGAATCCAACTCACTACTTCACCAGGCCAACTCGACAGGAGGGGCAACAAGCTTGACCTTCGCGAAATGAAAAATCATCGCGCGGAATCTTTGTAAGGTTGTAAGGTAAGGTTAGAGAGAGAGATAGAGAGAGAGAGAGAGAGAGAGAGAGAGAGAGACTAATTGCTAAGTGAAATCTTCACTGGAACATTTAAATAAATCTCAAATCTTAAAATTCTCATTTTCACTTCTACCGTAACATTTTCATACTTCAAATTATCAATTATTAATTATAACTATAATAATAATTTAAAAAAATAATCATAATAAGCTTCATTTGCACTCGTCCCAGTAAAACCTGTCTAAGGGCACAGGTTTTTTTCACGAGCCACACACCAGAAAACGAAAACTTTCCGGAACTTTCTATACAAAGAAGTATTAACTTCTTTCTTGTCATTTCACTGAAGAAAGAAGTTTTGAAGACAATATCTTTCACCAGAAAGAAGTTATATATTATTAAAAGAAGTTATTCTATCGTTTGAAAAGAAGCTTTGATACCCAAAAGAAAGAAAAACTTCCCCAAGAATGCATCATCAAAAAGAAGTTATTTCGTTTACATCAGTGATGCACAAACCCTGGCCCGCGGGCCAAATGTGGTCTTTTCACTTCACATTTTTCACATGAAAAGGGTAGCTACCCAAAGAAAAATCTGAAATATTACCCCTGGTTATAAAAATGCATATTTATAAAAAATAGAATATCTATATATCTGGCCCCTACATATAAAACAGATGGTTGGTTTGGCTCACATCAAAAAAGTTTGTGCACCACTGGTTTACATTAAGAAAGGTTTAGTTTGAATGTATGAATAAAGCAATCTTTGAACTACTTTAGATTACTTTGAAGTACTTTGAATTACGATGCATACAAAGTGTTTTTGTTGGTATCATGAAATGTTCTAAATATACAAAATAACTCTTGTTCTGAATATCACAAATTAATCCCGAAAGCGTCATTTAAAGTTTTATCTATTTTGTAATAAATATAAATTAAAACAGAACGCATTTAGTTAAAGAAGTATAGCTGAAAATAAAGGGAATTTTTCGTTTAAATTGTTAGTAATTTACTAAACTCACTTGCGTGCGAGTTCAGCTCATAAATCAATTTGAACTCCTTATCTTTAACAAATTCTCTAGTTAACTAACATTCATTCCTCCTCCTCTCCTCCTAGCTACGAAGTGTCGAATGTTGTGATTTTGGTAATCTTTGGGTTTAAAGGGACAGAGCAGGGGCAGATATACCAGAATTAGGCAAAACGAAGCCAGTTTAAACGAAGCTAATTCAAACTCTACTTTGACAGTCTGATCGTCCAATCATCCAAAATTCTAAGTAATGATCATATAATTCCATAATTCTACTGTATCTTTATTTAAAATACTACTACTACTACTACTACTACTACTAATAATAATAATAATAATTAATAATAATAATAATTAATAATAATAATAATATACCAAAATTTTTGTTATGATCAGATTCAATATTATCATATTAAGTAAATTAAGATCTAAAGAAATCTTGATAACCAGTCATAAATTAAAAAAAAAAGCTGCGTGCAGCTCGATGTCCATAAAATATGCATGCAGCCACCATGGTCAAAAGTATTAGGCATCCTCTACATAACGAGAAAAATATATGATGAAGGTTAAAATACTTGTCCCAGAAATCCACAACTGGTGTCAGAAGAATATTGTTGTGTAGGCTAAGGCATATTATTTTCGGATTATTTTTTTCCAGAATTTGGATTGTAGAACTCGGGTTATATTTTAAGTCTTCATTCGGGAATAAATCGGATTTTTTTTTATATTTGATCAGTAAATTCGGGATTAATCGGTTTTTTTTAATATATTTTATTAGTAAATTCGGGATTAATCGGTTTTTTTTAATTTTATCAGTAAATTCGGGATTAATCGTTTTTTTTAAATATATTTTATTAGTAAATTCGGGATTAATCGTTTTTTTTTAATTTTATCAGTAAATTCGGGATTAATCTTTTTTTTTTTTATATATTTCATCAGTAAATTCGGGATTAATCAGTTTTTTTAATATTTTACCAGTAAATTCGGGATTAATAGTTTTTATATATTTATCAGTAAATTCAGAATTAATCGTTTTTTTTTATATATTTTATCAGTAAATTCGGGATTAATGGTTTTTTTTTTATATATTTTATCAGTAAATTCGGGATTAATCGGGTTTTATATTGCATATATTTTATATTTACTTATTTATTTATTTATAATTATCTAATATCGAAGGGATAAATTTGATATGTTTCTTAGCGTAGCGTCCTCTCTTTATCCATAGTTGAAACCTACTACATATTCTGAAATATTTTACTCAGAAGGAGTACTGGAGTGAAAATTGAAACATATAATTAAAATTATACAATTAAGGGTTTCTGGACTATTTCTGGTTGTATTTCATAAACCAGAGTGGCTTAAAAATCAATCGGGAGGTTAGAAATCGGGTGTCCTCAGGTTTACCCAAAAATCATATGTTCTGTTGATGACTTCCATCCACTGAAGATCCTCGAGATATAATAGCAATACGAGTGATGGTAGCTATTGTTTAAGTTTTGCGCAAGAGTGAGAATGCTCTTGTACACCTCTCCTTTTAAGTGTAGTAAACATATAAGAACAGAAGGAAAGTGAGTGATCCAAAGAGAAAGAACTCAAATACAACATCTCTTCCCCATAGGTATTCTACTGGACTGCAGCTGCCAAAAACATGAGCGCGATAATAGGCAGTCCATGACAACTAAAGGGATGAAGATCACCAAATCGTACACCAGAAAATGTCTTAATGGTCAGATCGATGAGGGTGATAACCAACCGTAAAGGTAGTCATTCAGAATGTCATGAGTTCCAGGAGGCAATTTGAATAGCTCTCTCAGATCGAACTTTTGGGAAAAACTTGCAGAAGTTGAGCTCAATGGATGTAAAGCAAGACAGAAGCCTTCTTTCCCCCAGATCAATACAAAAGGAGGTCACCATGGAAGAAAGAACAGTATAAAAGTTTGACCACTAAGGACTAGGCAAAGATATTTTGGCTAAATAAAAGCATTTCTGAGGTGAGTAAAGAACGCCTGAGCATGAGAAGACATAACAGTCTAATTTTACACAAACTTTCTTCTAGTGCTATTTTACAATTTCGTATTTTCATTTTTGACCCGTTGAAGGTGTCTTTGCACGAAAGGGGGTTGGAGAAGCGTTTCACCAAGCGTGTAATGTCCCCAGGGCCGGATTAACCATTAAGCAAAATAAGCCCGTGCTTAGGGCATCAAGGGAAGGGGGGCACCACAGAAATTTTCCATTGTCGGATTTACCATGGATTTATTATACTATTATAATCGCGGCTTATAGCCTATAAGCTGTTGAAAACTGAATTATATATATTCATATATAGTATTTATTTTTTTTCATTGTTTGAATTTGTAGTGAACAACAACCCTTTTGAGAGAATAAATATATTTCGTTGTAATCACACACTTTACGCTTTGCGTTATTATTTTGTTTATATCAAATCTTTGAGCGCCATATTAAAAATACATATAGATTAAATATTTTCGTGTGCTATAGGAAGTTATTCTGAACGTGTGATTTGTGCATATAATATTAAATATATATTTTACATAATCATTTGGTATTGTTTTACAGAAAGATTTAGGTTTATAGAATTGTAATATAAATTAATATTAAAATAAAAGAAACTATAAACTCTCTATATTGCTGTTGTATCAAGTGATGTTTATCACGGCCATTATAATAATAAGATATACTGACCTAAGTTAATTAGCGTTGAAGAAGTTTATCTGTTGCTCTCTCTTCTTCTCTAGGGTAAGTCTATGAAGTGTACTTTATTTGTATATATAACAATATTTTATCATACACGTATCTTTATTTTATAATTTATTTATCTATTGTCATAACAGTATAAAAGAATTTAGATTGTAATAACCAGAGTGAATAATTTGTAATGTATATATAACATCAAACGTAGTTAGGACAATTTAGGCCCTAAGCAAATGTTCATATTTCCTATAATTAAATATTGTGTTTTAAATAAATAAATAAATGTAAATATAAAATGTGGCTCGTTAATAGTGAAATGTTAATATTGATATTTTTATAGATTGCGTATTATTAATTCTAATGTTAAGTATTTTTATTTTATAGGTTTCGGTTCCTTCTTTCGGTTCCTTCTTTTGGTTCCTTCTTTCGATTTGATTTGTATTCAACATTTCGAGTTGATATTTCGGTTGAGTTATATTTAATTGCCACTTATATTTAAATTGCCACTTTGGTTGTGTACGGTTCCCATTTTGTCTTTCTGAGAATAAAAGAACAAAGCCAAGATTGTGATATGTGTAACTGTGTTGATTGCCACATAATATACAAATAAAATATTTTACAGACCCCAAGAACCAAGATGAAACGTGTTCAGTTAAGTGGTGCACAAAAGCGAAAACTATCAAAAGAGAAACAAGAGAAGACTTTGGATTTAGAGTCCAAGACTGCAAAGCTGACTGATTTCTTCACACAAGTTCCACGACCACAACGTCAACATGATATACCGATTCTGAATCAAAACCAATCTCCGTCATCAGAAGTGGACACAAATACCACTTTGATCACTTCAAAATCAAAATATGATGACGTTGGAATCACCGAGGTGTCACAAGCAGGTTCATCTACCACATGTCTCACTACTGATCTCACTTTGCCTGTAAATTCTCTTGATACCTCTACTGCAAATGTTGATTCAAGTTGCTTTACAAGACATTCTGGGGTTGAAATAATTGCTGAAAATGAAAGTTTAGTGGACCATGGTGATGGTGGTGAAATGAATCAGTCTGCAGAAGATGAAGTAAATATAGCAAAAGATCCAGGGTTGTGGCTTGATTTCTCTGCTGATGATGTGGCTTATTGGATTGCTTGTGGACCCAGTGACTGTCAACACCACAATGGGCCATTTGACAAGTCTTACCGGCATTTCAGTAGTGGCAAACCAGCAAGATACTGTTCACAAAAACTTTTCGTTGGGACAAAAGCCAATGGTGAGAAATACAAGAGAGAGTGGTTATTGTATTCACCATCAACAGGATCAGTTTACTGTTATGTTTGTAAACTGTTTGCTCCTAAAAATGTCTCACATTTTGTTATAAGAGAAGGGTTCAGTGACTGGCGAAATACTATTGTAATTGATCATCATGAAAAAAGCACTACTCACCGAGACTCTATGCTAACATACTTAACTCGCAGACAAGGTGCGGGGTTGGGACAACAGTTGGAAAAACAAATTCAGGAAGAGTGTGATTACTGGGAACATGTCTTGAGGCGTGTCATAGCTGTTATTTGTACGTTAGCTGAACGTGGCTTGTCTTTTCGAGGAACAGAAGAAAGATTTGGATCATTGCAGAATGGGAATTTTTTAGGGCTGCTTGAGCTCATAAGCCGGTTTGATCCATTTTTAGCAGGTCACATTTTGAAATATGGAAATTCTGGCAAAGGAAATCCTTCTTACCTGTCCAAAACCACCTGTGAGGAACTCATTCAACTAATGGCTCAAAAGGTCCACGCACTCATTGTTGACGAAGTAAAATCTTCTGGTTATTTTAGTTTGTCAGTTGATTCAACACCAGATCTATCACATATCGATCAGTTAAGTGTTGTACTTAGGTACTTAAAAGATGGACAGCCTATTGAACGCTTTTTAACCTTTCTGAAAATGAAAAGCCATACTGGTGAGGAAATGGCAAATCAGGTGTTGCAGTACTTACGTGAAGTTTGTAAGCTAAACTTTTCAAAATGTAGGGGTCAATCTTACGACAACGCTGCCAACATGTCTGGGCGTTATAAGGGGATGCAGCAAAAAATTTTAGAAACAAACAAGTTTGCTATATATGTGCCCTGTGCAGCCCATTCACTAAATCTGGTAGGCCGAAGTGCTGTTGACTGCTGTCAAGAGGCGGTTAATTTCTTCTCTACAGTGCAGTTGCTCTATACCTTTTTTTTAGCCTCAACCAGCAGGTGGGAAATTCTTAAAGGTTGTATTGGAAATGAAAGTGTCTTAAAATCCCTCTCTGATACCAGATGGGAGGCACATGCTATGGCAACAGCAGCAATTTTGAAATCTTTCCTTAAAATTTTAGAAGCGTTAGAATGTATAGCTGAAGACCAGTCACAAAAGGGAGACACTAGAAGAGAAGCAAATAATATTGCAAATAAGATGCAAGAGCTAGAATTCGTTTTTATGTTGAATTTTTGGGATGAGATTTTGCAAAATTTTCATAGAGTAAGCAAAGTTCTACAGAATAAGGATGTGAACTTAAAAACATGTGCAGATCTGTATGGATCATTAGCTGACCAACTGTGCACTTCACGAGATGAATTTGAAAGATATGAAGCAGCTACAAAGGAAATGCTACCAGATGTTGATTACAAGGCAGCTCAAACTCGCAAACGTATCAGAAAGAAGGTACCCAATGACGGAGATGCACCAGAAGTATATCTGAATGCCAGAGATAAATTTCTTATCACCACCTTTTACACAATTGTTGACAAACTTGAAACTGAGATGAGAAGAAGAGGAGAGATATACAAAGAAATAGCAGAGAGATTTTCTTTTCTAAGTGATGTGCCACATAATGTCACCACTTCATCATCTACTGAAATTGAAAGGTATTCTCAGGGTTGTAAAAAGATGATTGATGCTTACCCAGAGGACTTGAACACTAATTTCTCTGCTGAGCTTCAGCAGTTTCACTCATATGTGTGCCATAAGTTCAGTGCAAAAAAAATGTAAAAACAAGATTCAGTCATGCTGAACTTTATAAAATAATTGTAGAAGACAATATTGAGTGTGCCTTCCCAAATGTAGAAATTGCCTTTCGTATATTTTTAACATTAATGGTCACAAATTGCTCAGCTGAGCGTTCATTTTCTCAGTTGAAGTATATTAAAAATACCAACAGAACAACTATGCAACAAGGCAGGCTGGATGCCTTATCTCTACTAAGTATAGAAGCAGATGTGTTACGTAAGATTAGTTTTGAGGATCTGATCAAAGACTTTGCAATTAAAAAAAGTAGGAGAAAACTTTTCAAATATAAATGAAGTGGAAGTATACAAAAATAAACATTATTTTCCATCTTACTGTAAGTTTTGTTTCATTTCAAAAAATAAAATTTTATTTTATGGTTTATTTTTGTTTATATTTTGAATTACATATATATGGGGCACCAAAATCTTTTAAGTGCTTAGGGCCTCTAAAGGTCTTAATCCGGCCCTGAATGTCCCTACTACAAAGAATGGAGATGGAAGAATTATGGTCTCGAGTTAGCCAGCCTTGAGTAGCCAAACTATCTTTAAGTGATAAACGAATGAATTCCACAACCAACGCAAATTATCTGAAACAAGTTCTGATAAATCAGTTCTCGATTCCATAAAATCTCATGTAATACTCCACTAAAATAATGCTCCATGCTGCACATCGGGTATTCATTTAAAATTCATTCACATAAAATTCACTCATCCGAATATATCTTCAGCAAAAAAATTAATAAAAATAAATTTATAATTTCAATAATCTACGTTCAGTTTGTAGCAGAAATATATTGCGAATGAGGACGTTTAAACCAATAGCATTTTCACTATTTCTCATTAATGATACTTCAAAAAATTGACTCCAAAAAAAAAAGTTTGCCAAATGTCTTAAAATAGTGACTAAAAACAAAATGGCTCTAAAATAAGGGCAAGATCTTGATTTAACCCTTTACCGTCACATGTTGCCTTTAGTTAACTTTTCAAATACACACATTTAGACTTAGCCCTACAAAAAAGTTCGGCGTTAAAGGGTTAAAGTGTTTTTTTGCGCTTCTTATGTGTAGCCAAAATCTACATGTCAATAGTCTCAGCATACTTTTGTCTAATTTAAAAAAAAATTGTTACAAGGAAAAAAAAACAGTCAGAGCTTAACAGCTGGAAAAAGAATGTATCCACCATGGTTTTGTTTTTCATATTGGCCATTAACTATAAATTTGTGAAGTTACAGTCCTTTATCTTCGTTTCTAGACTGCATTTGTGATGTGGTTTATTAATTTTGATTCTTTATATAGTGTAGATTGTGCATAAATTGCAGCAGTGTTTATTGGTTAATATATATATATATATATATATATACAGTATATATATATATATATATATATATATGAATAAAACCACGAAGAAAAGGAAACACAAAAAAAGGTGCTCAAGCGCTTTCGTCTAATGACATCCTCAGGAACACTGAAGTACATAAAAGGTTACGGCCTATATATAGGTTACAGAAAGAAAAAAAAAATAAATAAATAACATACATACACACAAACATACATATATACAGGGCGTCCCAAAAAAATGTATACACACTTTAACAGCTGATAGCTCAATTGATGTTTCTTTCTTTCCAAGTTAAACCCATTAGAATTAATAATGGCAGTCAGACTAAGCTTTGAACAAAGGAAATTCATTCTAAAATGCTACTGGAAGTGTGAAAACGCAGTTGAAGTGCAAAGACAGTTTAGGAGGGAGTTTCAAACAGATCCACCAACGCGACTTACCATCACTCGAATTAGAGATAAGTTTGAAGCTGATGGAACGTTCAGAATGTCCACAAGAAGCGTTCCGGAAGACCACGGACATCGACAAGCCCCACAAAGCAAGAAAGAGTACTGGAAACGTATCACCAAAGTCCAAGAAAATCTGTGCGGCAAGCGAGTCGTGAGGTAGGAATTTCAGAATCGTCTGTCCAACGCATTTTGAAGCGCTGTCAATGGAAAGTTACATTCCAAGATTAGTCCATGCTATTAATGAAGATGATCCGGACCGAAGAGTGGAGTATTGCGAGTGGTACTTGGCACGATGTGGATGTGGATTGGACGAAGGGGTTTCGTAGAATACCCTCCGCGTTCACCAGACCTCACACCACTAGACTTTTTTATGGGGATACTTAAAAGACAAAGTCTACGCTATAAAACATGCAACAGTCGCTGAATTGAGAGCAGCCATTGAACGAGAATGCACACAAATAACAAACGAAATGTTTCGTGATGTTTGCGATTCCATTGCTTCGCGTTATCAGCAGTGCCTGGACCAGAACGGACGTCAGTTTGAAAACAGGCGTTGACAAAACAATTAAATAATGTCTGTAGATTCTATTACATTTTGAAAATGAAATGTATTTTAATAAACACTGCCTTTATAATTATTTAAAGTGTGTATACATTTTTTTGGGACGCCCTGTATATATATACATACATATCTACACACACAATATTATATATATATATATATATATATATATATATATATATATATATATATATATATATATATATATACAGGGTGGGCCGTAAGTTTCCATACATAGGAAAAATTAAACGTTTGTTTTTATGTTTCAGATACCCTAAGAATATGCGTTTGACGTAAGATCTTGTTTACTGATGAAGCAAATTTTTACGTCAATGGAGAGGTTAATCGGCAAAACATACGTTATTGGAGTAATGCTAACCCTAACTGGCTGAGTCCGACGAAGATGCAAGGTGCCGGTAAGTGATGGTGTGGGCCGGGATATGGGGTGACAGAATTATTGGACCAATTTTTGTCAGTGGAAATCTTAATGCGAAAGGTATCTTAACATGTTGCAAGAAGAGATTTTCCCATCCCTGCTAAACGAGGAAGGTAACTTCCCAGTTTATTTCCAGCAAGATGGAGCTCCCACCTCATTATGGTCTTCACGTGCGTCGGTATTTGGATCAGCAGTTTCCGGATGCTTGGATTGGTCGGCGTGGTCCTGTGGAGTGGCCGTCCAGATCCCCAGATCTCACCCCCCTTGATTTCTATCTTTGGGGGCACTTGAAGGCCATGGTGTATCAGGAAAAGATACGAGACATAAATCATCTAAAGGAAACGTATCACCAACGCCATTACAAGCATAACGTCAACTGTGGTAATGCGTGTTCATCAACAGTGGGGAACACGTATTGAAATGTGTTTTCAAAACAATGGCAACCATGTAGAGCATATTATATAAATAAAAATGGTTGTCCATAACAAAATGTTTATTTTTCCTATGTATGGAAACTTACGGCCCACCCTGTATATATATATATATATATATATATATATATATATATAATATATATGCAATAAACGGAGAAGTAAAAATAAAAATTAAAATTAAAGATTAGAGGATTAACAAAGAGGCATACAGATTTGTAAGGAAAAATATCGATTTTTAGCACAAGATCAAATTAATTAAAATTACAAATTTATACTGGAAATCTACCGGGTTTTAACACTTTGCCTTTTAGAGTCAAGTTTCGATATATATAAATAAAATGAAGATTAAAAGTTAATAAAGTAGCGTACAAGTTTACCAAAGATTTAGCGTCCTACCCTTTTTATCTAAATTTGTTTTGAAGGAATTCAAAACAACAGGATCGAGTTGAAAAAGACCTTTGCTTATGTTGAAGTTATTTGAAAGTTGGATAATGGCAGACTCAAGAATATTTCTATTGACAATGTTGCTAGAATGAAATAAAACTGAAGCATTATTCCAATCAATACAGTGGGATAACTCTGACGAATGGACAAAAAGAGCACTGGACAACTGTCCTGTTCTAACGGAATATTGATGCTGTTTTATACGTGTGTGCAAATCCTTTCCCGTCTGACCTATGTAAAAGGAATCACATTGTTTACACCCAATTTTTATAGATAACGCCTGAATTATTGGTAGGGCTATTTTTTACTATGATATTTTTCACAATATTGTTATATGAAAATACTACATTAATATCCAAAAGTTTAAGTACATTAGCAATGCCTAAAAAGCCCGGGAAAAATGGAAGTACTAAAATATTTTTTGACAAAGTACGAGTGTTATTATTGACACGATAGAAAGTTCGTTTTGCCTTGTTGAGACAAGATTCCATAAACGCAGATGGGTAACACAGATCACTTCCAATACCGTTGATTTTTTCCAATTCGGCATCGATGTATTCCGGAATACATCGATGCCGAATTGGAAAAAATCAACGGTATTGGAAGTGATCTGTGTTACCCATCTGCGTTTATGGAATCTTGTCTCAACAAGGCAAAACGAACTTTCTATCGTGTCAATAATAACACTCGTACTTTGTCAAAAAATATTTTAGTACTTCCATTTTTCCCGGGCTTTTAGGCATTGCTAATGTACTTAAACTTTTGGATATTAATGTAGTATTTTCATATAACAATATTGTGAAAAATATCATAGTAAAAAATAGCCCTACCAATAATTCAGGCATTATCTATAAAATTGGGTGTAAACAATGTGATTCCTTTTACATAGGTCAGACGGGAAAGGATTTGCACACACTTATAAAACAGCATCAATATTCCGTTAGAACAGGACAGTTGTCCAGTGCTCTTTTTGTCCATTTGTCAGAGTTATCCCACTGTATTGATTGGAATAATGCTTCAGTTTTATTTCATTCTAGTAACATTGTCAATAGAAATATTCTTGAGTCTGCCATTATCCAACTTTCAAATAACTTCAACATAAGCAAAGGTCTTTTTCAACTCGATCCTGTTGTTTGAATTCCTTCAAAACAAATTTAGATAAAAAGGGTAGGACGCTAAATCTTTGGTAAACTTGTACGCTACTTTATTAACTTTCAATCTTCATTTTATTTATATATATATCGAAACTTGACTCTAAAAGGCAAAGTGTTAAAACCCGGGTAGATTTCCAGTAAAATTTGTAATTTTAATTCATTTGATCTTGTGCTAAAAATCGATATTTTTCCTTACAAATCTGTATGCCTCTTTGTTAATCCTCTAATCTTTAATTTTTAATTTTTATTTTTACTTCTCCGTTTATTGCATATATATATAATATATATATATATATTATATATTATATATATATATATATATATATATATGTATGTGTGTAGATATGTATGTATATACAGTATATATATATATATGTATGTTTGTGTGTATGTATGTTATTTATTTATTTTTTTTCTTTCTGTAACCTATATATAGGCCGTAACCTTTTATGTACTTCAGTGTTCCTGAGGATGTCATTAGACGAAAGCGCTTGAGCACCTTTTTTTGTGTTTCCTTTCCTTCGTGGTTTTATTCATCATAAATATTTTTCACGTGTTACTTTCGTGAAATAATTTTCATATATATATATATATATATATATATATATATATATATATATATATATATATATATATATATATATATATATATATATATACCTGGTGATTATAAATAATCTTCCCGATTTTAAACATTTATTATGAAAAAACTAACGAAGTTATAGCGAAAAACAAGATATACAAATAAAGAAGAAATCAAAAGGTTTTATTTACAATCCATTGAAGTTCAATATGAGCTCTTTTTGTGGCTCTGCAGACATCAAAGAGGTATTCTGTTTCCCTCCATACATTTTGTAGCATATCATACTGAACTTTTAAAACAACCTCACGTATCCTTTCCTTCAAATGTTCCAAAATTGTTGCCATCGGTGCAACAAAAACTTCAGTTTTGATATAGCCACAAAGGAAGAAGTCAAGGTGGGGGTTAGGTCGGGCGAACGAGCCGGCCAAGGAATGGGTCCCCCACGCCCAATCCAACGATCAGGCAATTGTTCATTCATGAATGTTGTAACCTCATTTACAAATAAAAATTCCCTGAAATATTCTTTATTTGTATATCTTGCTTTTCGCTGTAGCTTTGTTAATTTTTCATAATAAATGTTTAAAATCTGGAAGATCATTTGTAATCACCCGGTATATGTACAGTTTATTCCCCCACCCTCAATTAATGCTCAAGACAACTTTAGCTACAGCTTAAGTGGAAGTAAGCTGAAAAGTTTAAAAAATTTTCACACAGAGCATCATTCCGCCCATACGTCCACTTCACGTTACGAGCAGCTCGCAGCAACATTGCCAAACGAACAGCGGGTCAAAGTACTAACGAGGCCTCCGTACGTACTCGTAGTAAATCACTAAAAGCAACAATGCTGTGTTATCTTAGTTCGAAGCATATCCAAATCTGTATTTGTTTTCATGCAATTTTTGTTAGTTTGCGTTGCAGACACCTCCAGTTATCATCAGTCTATGTGCATGATTCTTCAGGAGCAAGATGCGGCGTAAGTTCGTGTTTCCTCCCAAGTTAGCAGAAATTTATATACTACAAATTTACATATATAACTACCATGATGTAACACCCATCAAGCAAACCCTACATCCATGAATAACGAAATAGATTTTCTATCATCCGTTTATATGTTTAACCTGTCTGACCCTATCTGATCCTATGTGATCCTATGTGATTCTGTGCGATCCCACGCTACTTATTCTATGTGATTTACTTACCCTCTGAATTCCTTCAGTAAATTCAAGAATTCGGAACTCGAGCAATTCTGCGTGGTCTCTTGTTTCCTGAAGCTCAGCCCTCAACATTTCATTTTCCTCCGCCAGTTCCGTTTCCCTCCGAGTGCCTAAACAAGAAGATTATCATAGTTAACTTTAGGGTTTATGAAGTGAAGATCAAAAAGCAAGTCAACCATTGGTTAAAATTTAAGGTTACCTTAAGTATTCTTACAATTTATGTTGTCTCTCTAGTCTAGAGTCTAGACAAAACTAAATCACCATAATAACAGATTCTCTTGTCGTTAACGGTTAAAGTGATAAATCACAGACCTATATGGGATAGACAGGACACCACGTTATTTAAACTAGCTGTCCGATGGGTAAATTTTGCGGACGCCTTATGAAAGCCGACAGAGCTCAGAAAATTAATTCTTTCTTTGGAGAAAACGAAGAGAAAGGAGGCAATTTTTAGATATTTTCATGCAAAATGAAATTGCAGTTTGCTGAGTGTAAATTTCAATATTTGGAATGTATTGTTCGTATATTAATACATCAACTTTGGGGAAACAGTTTCATTATAATGTATATCTCTAATACAGGGTGATTAACTCGCTGGTAGTCCCAGAATATCGTATTAGCGATACTCTGGGGTTGCCAGCGAGTGAATCACCCTGTATAAGGTTTCTACAGCAAAGAATTGCCACATACTTTAATTTCGTACAATAATTAAGAAATAGTTTCGCTATTTTTTATCGTAAACATTTACTAAACAAGAATTTATAAGTGAAATATTAATAAGTAAATATTAAGTTTCGCGGGACGTGTTTTTGACAAAGTCGAAAGGGAGTTACAAAGATCGTGACCTACCGAAATTGGTCACGTGAGAAATAACTAACCAATCTAAAAAGACCACCTAACCTAATGTAATCTGGTCTCCGTGAAACTTAATTTTGAATTAATAATAATAATAATAATAATAATAATAATACATTTTTTTAAGTTTAAAAGTTTTAATATATATGAATATAAAGAGTTGGGTGAAGTCTAAAATATAGATCTAAATCCTGAGGTTTAGGGCTAAATAGCAGGTCTATCCCTATATGTCTGTGATGCTAATAATATTATAAAATAGATAATCTGTTTTTTTCCCCACTGGAACACATTATACAATACAGTATACTCATGGATCGTCTACATTTCTGTTCAACAAAATACTACTACAATATACAATATATTGATTTCATTAAGTACAGGTTTCACTTTAAAAATGTCGTCTTTCATTTGTGTACCTAATGAAAAGTATGCTTAGCCTATTTTAACATTGAACTCAATGTTATAATACTGTATTTGATATTTCATAAAAATTTAAAATAATTATTGAGTCACCCATTCAAAATATTCATCTAACGTTTTCTGTTAACAAATAAAAAATTTGAATTTTATGGTCAACTCAAATAATTCAGCATTTGTTTAAATGTTAAATAATGTAATTTTCATACTATGTAGAATTAAAATTTTTAGTTTACCTATTTCAAACTTCATTATAGTTCTAGAACAGACACAAAACATTGACCAAATATTTATTACGATCTGAGTATTTCATTTCACTTTATTTTACTATAAAATTAAAATAGATACTGATTTAAACTAAATTAGATATTTCTTAATCCACAAAACTGGTTATCACGAGGTGTAAACACAAAACTATAGAAATACAAAAGAATGAGACCTTATTGTCATATTGTCTTCTCGCCAACAATGAATCAAGAACTAATTCCAGGACTTCCTTTTGACGAGACAAATTCCAAAATTCCAGCGATTTCCACCATGTTTACGAGCAATGACGCAAAACCTTGAATTTAACTGAAGAGCATACAAATGCTATGCATTATACTCGTTGACACCGTCCTAGTGAATTAGGCCTGTATGCTTCTTTCGTCTTGCAAACAAATTAAAGATAATGAAGCTTATATATATATATATATATAATATATATATATATATATATATATGAAAATATGTTAGCTCGCTTGCCCTTGGCGAGTGAGATATTTTTTAACGTGGTGAGTAAACAAAAATACATAGCTACCTTATAAGAGCCCATGTAAACTCATATCAGTGAGATTTTACTGAATTCAAGAGTGCATATATTACTCATTGAAGAATAAATAGATCTAGAGATTGGCCTAAACAGCGTCAACAAAAACAACTCATGACCGGATTTAATTTGTATAAAAAATATACGGTCATAAATAAGACATTGTTTTATATATATAATATATATATCGTAAAGAACGACGCTTGTATAGGAGAATAAACCGCGCAAGATGAGAGAGAGAGAACGAAACAAATGAAAAAATGAGGTAACCACCCGGGAATCGAACCCGGGATCTGCCGGTCAGATATGATAACTCATCTTGCGCGGATTATTCTCCTATACAAGCGTCGTTCTTTACGTTAATTATACTGCGTGTTTGCAGTTTAAATGTATATATATATATATATATATATATATATTCCTTTTCAATTTCTAAATCGTATAAAGGGCCATGTTTTTGCCTGTTTTAGCTCTTGGCCCCTCCTTCCTGAATAAAATAACAGAGCCTCTGAACAGATAGAGACACTAAAAAATAACACCAGAAAAAATGGAGGACGATTTTTTCCAACAACACATTTCTGAGTGACACTTTTCATGACATGCATCTCACAGGAATGAAGCCAAGAAGAGAAAGGTTTAAGGAAGAAGTTCAGGGAAACAAGTACGAGTATCTAACATCTGAACGACTGTTTTTTGGGGGATACCATAAAAGGAAATGGCAGGTGAATTTGTCCATTCTACGTGTATGATATGTTCACGTGGTCGACAAGTAGAGCTTGAATTTTTTTTATAATCGTGATATAAGGACATTTGACCTTCACTTTGCTCATATTTTATCTTCTAATCGAAATTAAACTGTAGTTTAGAACTTATTTAACCAGTATAGAGTACGAATCTAAAGTAATTGGTCACGATCTTAAATTGAGTGCTCTTATTGGAAAAGTATCTGTAGAAATGGCAGATTTCTTATCAGTAATTGCTATTCTGCCAAGATCGACTGCCGAGTGTGAACTAAAGTTCAATCTAATGATATGATGAAAACAATAAGTTTAAACACTATATGTCTTGAGTATTGAGATTTAAGTGCACTAATGATAATAACTCTGAATGGACTACACCACGATCCTCAGGCAGCCACTGATAGGTGACACAGAGCCCCGCAAGAATAAAACAGGCACCAAAAACATAATTATAGCTTTACTTTTAATACGATAAGATTTTTGATGATGCTCTGAGCCAAACTTTGCCAAAGTCCAGTCTGTATTTCTTCTTAGATTTGTTAAAGATGTGGGAAAAAGTCTTGTTTTCCGTAATTAGTGATCAAGATGCTCTCAAACGTACTCATTAGGATTCATATCAGGGTTTCTCGGAGCCCATGGAAGAAGTTCTAACTTTATTTTTCCCTTCCACTGAGTAATATATATTGTGAGGTGTGACAGGTTGCACAGTCTCCTTACAGAAAATGTTAAACTGGATTTTACTCGATGGAACAATAAATTTTTCACGGAACAATGGAAGAAGATGGTTCTCAAGGATGAATACATATTTCCTGGAATTCAACTTCTTTCGAGAATACGAGATCCGTCAAATGTTCCAGAAATTCTCTTATTTCATATTCATGTACACAAGCGACTGACTCATCCAATGAGACAGCCATGAGAAGGTAAATGGGAGGAGAGTGTCTTTTTAAGCTGCTTATCTAACATAATTGGGGGTTTGGGTGTACAATTTTGGCAGGCTATCACTTTATCCGCGAGTAGCAAATCAGATAATCAAATATGGATATATTTCGGTAGCATATATATATATATATATATATATAATATATATATATATATATATATATATATATATATATATGTAAAGAGAGAGAGAGAGAGAGAGAGAGAGAGAGAGAGAGAGAGAGAGAGAGAGAGAGAGAGAGAGAGAGGCGGGGCAACAAGTCTGACCTCTATGAAATAAGGAATCATTGCCTGAACACCTGTAAGGTCGTAAGGTAGGGTAAGGTAAGATATCTATATGGCTTATTGAACACATTTTTTTTTAGCTAATGAGCGCATATTATTGTTTCGTCAGACAATCCAAACATACTCCTTTCTACTCATCCACCTATCATAAACATTTGACGTTGTCCTTCTATATGATGAACAGTTCTATGCCATATTATAACTGCAAAACCACACTGTATCTTCATTTGATATTTACATATTCGCTAATCTTTGTTCATCCTGATTTCTGCCAATTCAATTCTCTTTAATGATACTCTTCATTAATTTCCGTACGACATTTACTTAACCTTGGTTAACCCCCACCACGGGCGGTCAGAAATTACAGAGTCCTCGCCGGACTCGATTCTCACGACCTCCCGATCACTAACCCAGTGTCTCTTAACCACTAGACTACCCAGGGTACCCATTTATCTATCAACCAATTATTTTTTTATTGTGTGTTAGGATGAACAGTTTGGGTCCGGTAAAATGGGTTTCATTTCGCTACGAAACCCAAGATGAAAGTATGAAATAATGTGGCCAACACTACGTAAGGATTTTGCCTTTAGACCAGTGAGATGCAACGGTGCTACTGTAGTATGCGGTCTACCGTTAAGTTTCTACTGTAGTATGCGGTCTACGTTCAAAATATTTAAAAGGAATTGAAAATGAATTGAAAGGAATTATAATTTAATTTACACATTAAGGAATTATTAAAGAAGTTAAACATACTACTACCGCATACTTAACGGTAGACCGCATACTACAGTACGCCCTTGATGATTGGTTAGGTTAAGTCGTGATATTTTCGTTAGTTTTAACGAAAATATCACGACTTAACTTAACCAATCGTCAAGGGCGTACAATTAACCTAATAATAAATAATAAGAAGATAAGAAGCTATAATTAAAAGGTAGACCGCCGAATCGTAGGTAGACCGCATACTACAGTAGCACCGATGCAACCCCGATGCAGAGAGCGGTGAAGGAAGGATGGGCCGCAACCCAGGGATTGAGGAGTAAAAACTTAATTTAGTACTTTCCGCATTACTACATTGTTCATAGGGTGGGATAATGAGGATAATGCCAAATGAGGGGTTTTGCCCCCTCAATTGTCCCGTTGTAGACTATCACTCTTGCAGTGGCTGGTTACATTGGTTTTCAAGATACAGTAGCAGACATCTAATGTATGCATGATTACACTAACCATCTTGTTACAATTTCAGAAAGATTCCATTCAGCCACTGGCTAACTCACTTTAAAAAAACGCTATTGACTTTTTTCTTGCGAATCTCTCTCTCTCTCTCTCTCTCTCTCTCTCTCTCTCTCTCTCTCTCTCTCTCTCTCTCTCTCTCTCTCTCTCTCTCTCTCTCTCTGTTAGAAGTATGCGCGTATTTGACAATTAAATATGTACTGAACATTGTCCTCCAACCTCTTATATTTTCTTACGTTAAATACCGTAATTTTCGAGACTCGAGTCATTGCGTCGTAGTTTAAAAATAGAAATACATAAAATATACCTCATTCCTCATTTCTCTATGAGCGAATGAATGACATATATATAAGTATGTATATATATATATATATATATACAGAAAACTTAAAGTAAATACATTACAGTACAATTTTAAATCAACTTGAAACAGAGCGTATACTAAATGAAAAAATATATACACATTTTATATGCAAAAGGAAGTAAACTGAACCGTAAAACAAAAGGAACAAATGAATAAAGAATGGTCTACGAACTAGCAAATACGCTCTGTTTGTTCAACAACGCCATCTACACATACAAAACAAACATCTTTCTCGCCAATCATTATTCGCGAGTTTGGGATCGTTGTTTGAGGTCTGGATTCTGTTTAGAAATACTACTTTTGTTTACTCGAATGAACCTTTAATCGTATACGTCAAATACGTTTGTGTATATATATATATATATTGTATGGGTTACGTCGTGGCCCTGTCATTACATCTCTTTTTTTAGTTGTAAGCTTAGGGAAGCCAAGCGACATCGGGTCTAGTTAGTAGTTCGATGGCGACTATCTTCTGCTTTCAGGTGACGTAGCGACCCGAGTTTCTACGTTAAGCTGTATAGTTCCTCTATGTTATATAGCCATGGTCACGTGACGATGCTCGTCCTCTGCTTTCAGAAGATGTAAGCCCCACAGTTTAACGTATTCCACGGTAAGCTGCTCTGGAGGGAGATCCCCTCTATCCCATGAGTCTGTCTCTTAGTACGGAGCCAAAACTCCTGGACCAAACACCAACACCAACAACAACGTACCGTACGTATATGTACGTACCATTCAAAGACATCAGACTCGAATATCGAAGGGCTGAAGGTGATTCCAGGGAGGATAACTTGTTCCCAAATAAATCCAGAGACTTGCTTCGTATCTCATCCAAATTCGCCATCATGCTAGTCTCAAAATCGATTCCCTGAAAATGCAACTTTTTTTACTCATCTTTTTAGTTGTTTTGAATTAATTTTAGTACATATTAGCATAAACATGGTTATTAGCATAAGTATTAATTGCATTATAGAATTAATTGTACTAATATTAATATTAATATTAATAACTAATATAAATGAGCGTTAATTCCTCTCTCTCTCTCTCTCTCTCTCTCTCTCTCTCTCTCTCTCTCTCTCTCTCTCTCTCTATATATATATATATATATATATATATATATATATATATATATATATATATATATATATTACTTTGAGAACTAAAAATTTACATTCAAATAAGGTTCCACTTTAATACATTTAATTTAAATTTATGTACAACGAATTAAGAATGGCCCTTTACTTATTCATTAGTTAAGGTGAACAGCCACAAAAAACTAAAACGGATTTAGCTTTGCGAAAACTAATCTCCAAATCTCTAATTAAAGTCAAACATTTCCCTAATATAAATCATTGATAACTAAATTCAGATTTAAAATAGTTCCTCCTAAGAAAAATGTTTTCTTTATTATCGAAAAAGTTTCCAATTAATGATTTTGTTTATCTAACATTCTAAATTATTTGCACGGAGCATTTGTTTAAACAGGTGAATTAATTTAAACTTAGGCGGTTACTCCTTTTCCTAAATACAGTTTACTGATTTTTTTAGTTTCAATTTACAATTTCAGTTTGAATGCAAGGAAGACATAATAAATTAAATCATTGAGTTTCCTTTTAAACTAAAGAATGTAGTCATAAATAGGGTGTGATCACGGAACAATTAAAACTAACATATATATATATATATATAGATATATATATATATATATATATATATAATATGCAAATGTCACTTTATTAGTGTAATCGTATATATAAATGCATAAAGGAGATTATAAGTAAAATGTAATTAATAGTACAGGGTATGCGAAGAGTTTGTACCCAATAGGAAATCCAGTGAAATTCGTAACCCGATGGCAAAAACATTTATTTATGAATCCATATAATAAATGTTAAATGTTCAATTATTTTGTTAAAATACGAGATTAATTCAATTAAATAACGAAGTTAATTTAATTAATTAGTTTCCACTGGGTAGCAACTTTTCGGATAAACTGTATGATACAAGGAAGAGAAATTCTACTTCCTGTAAGTTTATATATATATATATATATATATATAATATATATATATATATATGCAAATAACTGCAATGACCGCGCAGTATATAAATGAATAGAAACGACATAAGTATTAAGGAACGTCCTGGGTTCGATTCCCAGGCGGTTCGCCTCATTTTTCATTATTTCGTTATCTCTCCTCCTCGTGTGCAGAAACGTTCCTTAATACTTATGTCGTTTCTATTCATATATATATATATATATATATATATATAGAAAAGGTTTTTTCATACTTCAATGTGACTGAGATGTCAGTTTTCATATTTGGATTATATAATTGATGGTTTTTGTGAATTTGTACGTAAGACGACAAATAATAAATGACTGTCCATTAGCAGCACTTTGCATTACTTAAAATGGGTATCAGGATAGCGAAGTAACATATGTTGAAGTTTATGGAAAGATTATATATATATATATATATATATGGGTGCAAAATTTGCACCCATCAGGGTTCGAACTCACTACCTCTTGAATAGAAGGTGGGGGCGCTAGTCACAACACTACGACAGGACGAAATGTAATGTAACCTGTCATACAGTTAAACATCCGAGGAAATACATAACGCTTTCGCGTTCAGAGGTATTTTACGTGTTGACCCTCCCGCATTCGAGGTAATGACCAGCATTTAATTCAAACTGTCTGGTGCAACGCTGAGATCCAATAAATGGAATATCATGCATGAACACGCACGATTTTCCATAATGAAAAAATTTGCCCCCCCCCCCTCTAGGGGGGGGGGGGGCACGAAAAGGTTGTACATTTTCTCGGTTGTTTAAATGTCCGACAGGTTGTGTTAACTTTCATCCTGTCGTAATGTAGTAGCTAGCGCTTTCACCTCCTATTTAAGAGGTAGTGGGTTCGAACCGTGATGGGAGCAAATTTTCCATTATGCAAAGTCGTGAGTGTTCATGCATGATATTCCATATATATATATATATATATGCTGAATCATTAAATGATAATATTTTGCATATAATGACATCATATCTTTAGTTTTTATAATAATATAGGAAGTGTATTATTATACCGGGTGTTCAAAAAGAAACGCAACCCGAAACAGAAAGAAAAGAGTTTCGTTACAATGATATATGCATTCTCCAACGGGTTGCGTTTCTTTTTGAACACCCTGTATCATAATACAGTCTTTTAAAAACAATGGTCAGCATTGATAAGTATTAAGGTTGATCTATTCAGTAACTATAATATTTACTTTCGGTATCAACGTTTTAATACCCATGTCGGGGTCTTTTCTCACAAAAAAAATCGTCTGGCATCAACCAAATAAATTTAGTAAATTGCCATTCAGAACTAAAGGGATTATAATTGTCGGCGTATCTAAAGTGTTTAAAGATTAAAATGAAGGTTATTTTACGTTAAATTAAAGTCATAAGTTAAAAATGTTAATAATTTGAATAAACTTTTAATTGGATTTTAACATTTCAAAAAAAATTGAAACGTTAAAATAAGTTGCTAAGCGCGCTCTCACCGACGCAACATTTTAGTAAAAATGATTTAACGGAGAGAGTTAACGATTATAATAATCAACTATGGTCGTAAAAGGTATTCAACGCGTTTTATTTTCATTAAATCAATTAAAGTTATTTGCAAAAAATTTTATTTATATATATTATATATATATATATATATATATATATATATATATATAAATCGAAATAAAACATAACCACTCCCTTGGGTACAAATTCGACTGACGCCCTGTAAACACGATATTATGCATATCACAGAAAAAGACTTGGTTGAAACAACGAAAATGTTTGGTTGAACAACAACTGTGGTATATTTTTAAATCTTTGACAACCAATACATATTGGTGATTCAACCATTTAATTTCGTTATCAGTGAAATAAGCATGTTTAGTGCACTTTGCTGGAGCTGAATTGGCACTTGCATTGGTTGTCAAGTAGTGAACCAGATACTGCGATTGTTTCAGCAAAGTTTGTTTTCTTCTGCGTTGATATAAGAAGCTTGAAGCCTCAAAAACGATTCGGCATACCCCAAACAACGAATATAATACCTTGCTTCTTATTTGGCACTCGTCTGGCAAACAAGGCTGAGACAGGGTGGAGACGTTGGGCGTAAATGATTCATTCCTGGTGTCGTGTATCCCACAGTATCCCTTCGAGGTCGACCTTGAAACCTGATCGTTTTTCTCGCCCTCGTAAATGGTTGGAACTGAAGCGCTTAACTGAAGGAAAAAAAGCAGCTTGCATTATATATCCTCCCTTTTTATCAAAAACATTAATATAACTTAATTCCAGAAACGTTGCAAACCTGTTTTTATGTCTGCATAATGCGGGAATTATATGAAAACATGTTTAGGTGACTTTGGGGGTTCTTTGGAGGGAATATGGGTTAGTGTTATAATAGATTTTTATTCAATAAAATAAAAGTAAAAATAATGTACAAATAGGTACAAACTAGTGTACAACTAGTGTGAACAGGGTACAAACGAGTAATAATCAACCCGAATATTCTTCAGTTCAGGTATATAACCTGGTTAACCTGGTTATATACCGTATATATATATATATATATATATATATATATATATATATATATATATATATATATATGCATAGTTATGCAAAAATCGTGCGTGTTCACGCATGATATTTCATCTATGGGACCCCAGTGTTATAAGAGAGAAATTTCAAAGAGATGTGTCGTCACTGCCTCGAGTACAGAGGGTTTAGTATGAAAAACACCTGTACAGTAGATGCGAAAGCGTTACATGTTCTCTTGGGGAATATCCAGGGGTGTAGTGGCAAATGTTAAGGTGCCGGAGCTCTAAGAAATATATTATAATAATAATAATAATAATAATAATAATAATATTTCACTTAGACTTGGAATATTAAAAATTTGAAATCACAATTAGAAGCCAGTGCTTTCATCTCCGTCTGTTTGTTCCCAACTTTCAAGTATCAACTAATAAAATAAATAAATAAAACTTGGATAAAGGGAGGTGCGGGAGCGGGGCTCCTGTGCGTTCCCGCAGCACTACACTAGGGCATGGTTAATTAATCATTTTTAGGAAAAAATGCTGAATTATGAAAATTTTCTAATTAATCAATGATTAACTGATTAAAACTGATTAAAAATTAAATACTTCTGAAAAGAGTAAGAAAGAGCTTTATTGTTTCTGTTACGTGAGATAAGACCGAAGAGAACATTTTGCTCAAACATTTAGTTTGCTTTAGTTCAAGAAATCAAGCATGGGCGGATTAGACAGTTTATACACGCAAAAAGGCGCCAAATTCAAATGATACATTACAAAATTTAAGGTAAAATGATGGTGAAATTATGAGGAAAATTAATCATTTCCCATCATTTTCTAAAAATATTTTTTGATTAATTAATGATTAAATTCGAAACAATGATTAACTAATTAAGTGATTAATCAGAACCATGCCCTACACTACACCCTTCGGAATAACCACCAGATTGTATGATTATTTCATTGTTATAACATGGTGGTAGTACCCTCAACCCCTACTCAAGAGGTGCTGGGTTCGAAAACCGGTGGGGCCATTTTTGCATTCATAAACACATTTATGAATGGGTATAACCTTTACCAATACCCATTACCTTTCATTAAGGTTTATGGATTCTTTGATACTTTGGTATTTTTTGAACTCTGAATTAGATTTTAAACTTTGATATTTTAAAAATTTAAAACATTTCCTTTAATGCATTGAAATTTTAATATTTCTGAGAATGTGATACTTATATATATATATATATATATATATATATATATATATATATATATATATATATATATATATATATATATATATATATATATAAGTATTATACAGTACACGCATATAAGTATTTTATATATATATATATATTCAACTATTATACTTTGCTAAAATTCCATAAAATTTCCTATGTTTTGATATATATATATATATATATATATATAATTTAAAGAGGGAGAGAGAGAGAGAGAGAGAGAGAGAGAGAGAGAGAGAGAGAGAGAGAGATAATAATAATACCTCACTATATTACGTCTTACACAAATGTGAAACACTAATTACTTCTAAAACATATACATACATACATACATACATACATACATACATACCTGACTTAATGACTTTAAATTGGGACTTTGATTCTTGAGTCGTTGGTTCAAAGCGATAATTTCACGATGTTGGTCTTCGATCTGCTTTCGCATTTGTTCTAACTTGGAAATATAACGTTTTTCTGTCCCATTTCCTTTACCAACGATTTCGTTTCGTTTTCTGGTCGCCAATGATCGCGATATTTCCTGTAAATGAAGTATAGTACTGATTAACCTCGTTTTGTCAAGATGGGTTTTAAAAGTGTATCTGAAAGTATCAAAACATTTCGCTAAACATGAATTTGTCCCAACTTTCTACTGATTTCAAATGATTAATTTCTAGATATTTCATTAATTAGTTTGTTGGACATTGGAGTAATAAACGTTTCGCTAAACATATGATTTTACAGCTGGTTAAATGTTTCAAATAGTTAGATTTGTTTCAACTAAAATGTGACGATGGAGAACGGATAAAAAACTAATTTTGATAAATGGAAAGATTACAAAATTAACTTAGGGTTCCAGAAAGTTGGGGTAAACCTAAATATCTGAAACATTTAGTCGGCTGTAAAACCAGATCCTTAGTGAAACGTTTCCTCCACAATCCAGCAAAGTAATTAATTAATGAAATATTTATAAATTGATAATTTGAAATCACAAATTCGTGTTTAGCGAAATGTTGAGATATCTTTATTAAAGCATATATCGTTAGGTTCATTATACATATAGAATTATATGAGAGAATGGAGATGCGTATATGATGTACAGTATATATATATATATATATATATATATATATATATATATATATATATATATATATATATATATATATATATATATATATATATATATATATATATATATTGACTCTTTCAAAATGCCACACTTTCAGAAGAAATTAAAAATCAATAATTTAACTGAAATTCACGAAGCGCGACACGATGACTGTAGAAGGATGTTTAGCTTTTATCTTGTTATCTTTTACAGTTAGCAACTTAGCCTACACAAGAAGTTCAAAGTGTCTTTTCCATTGCGAAATTACTGTATGTGACGGGTCCAGGCAGTGTAAATTCTTATTACGGCCTCCAGCGGTTCTTTGCGGCTGTCTTTATTGACACAACGGCGGACGAATATTTAGTCTGAATCCTCCAAGACAAGTTCATCCCGTTTATTATGTACCAAGACACTGATGTGAACAGAGTTTGGTTTCAGCAGGACGGCGCAAGACTTCATATTGTAAACGTCTTTTTTGGACACTTTGTATGGAACTTTTGACTCGAAAGTCCCGTCTATAACAGGTGCCCTCACCTTCACGACTGTGGTTTTGCATGACCTCTTCTATCATCTAGCCTCAATCCCTATAATTTCTTCCGATGAAGATATTTAAAAAGTACGACTTTCCAAAACCTCCCGGGAAAGTGGACGCTCTAAAACAGGCGATTGAACGTGAAAATCGCTCCACCTTTATCGAAACGCTGAAAACCGTAGTAAAAAATTTTACAAAGGGGATAACACGGTGCTCATGTTGTGTACTAATAAAAAAACATTTCACAACTATCGTAGCAAGTTTCATAGGCCAGCGTCTTTGCTCAATGGGTAACAGCGTTACTCTGTAAGCCAATTGAAGACAATGAGGTCGGGGGTGTGAACCCCGATGATGCTGGTAATAATAATCCAGGAGTTAACACAATAGGTCACATTATTTGGCGTGAGAAGCTGTGCCAGTACTGGCACTCCTGACTGAGGGATCAAGTTTCATGATCGTAAGTTGATTCGTTAGTAATTCAACATATTTTGAAAGTGTGATATATGAGCAATTCATTTCTTTTGGTACTGGGATTCCAGCTTGTTTCACCGATCACATGCCCTCAACCCTGATGCACGTGACAAAGGTTCGAATCTCCGGCTATAGTGAATAAATTATTGCTATATTATAGTAATATTAAAAAAAAGATGGGGTATTATATAATATTATATTTGTCGTTACTCTCCACAACACAATCTATATACATATGTACATTGTACACACATAATACACATGCACACACACGTACACGCACAAACATGTATGCATCTCCACATAAGCGAGTACAAACTTTTTTAATTCCGTATAATTAACTTAACCTAGTTTAATCTAAACTAACCTAACCTAAACCTCATCTAATTTTAGAGCTATCGAACCGAGAAGGGCGTAATAAATGTCCCGAACGCAACTGCAGTCTCTAAGAAGGTTTTCTGTTCAGTCACTAAATAGTGAGGACCTTACCTAACCTAACCTAGCTTTAACTGACGTAATATATCAGAACTAACATTTTTTCCCGTCATTAAAAATGTTTTTAGATTATTTTTACATGTTTTTTAATGTTCCGAAGTACGAAAACTGTTACCTCACAGGAAAAAATACCTCACTACATCCCAGCCTCTGTGACTTATCGCATACTTGACCTCACTTATAACCAGTTATCGTGTCCACGTGCGCGTACGAGCACGCGCAGACACACACACATACACACACACACACACGTTCTCTCTCTCTCTCTCTCTCTCTCTCTCTGTATATATATATACAGTATATGTATATAAAATACACATTACAAAGTACATTCTTAAGTTAAACCTTTCACTTTCTCCAAGAAATAGTTTATGCAGTTCAGGAATCAGCAGTTGCTGGAATTCATACTCTAATGAACACTTTTTAAATCTGAATAGTTAACTCACTGTCGTGGTCATAGGTTAAAGGCAGAGAAAGTTAATAAAAAAAGGGTATTTCATTGAAAGGAGGACTTCATTTTAAATTAAGTTTTTATTTAAAATTCCATGTAAAATTTTAGTTTGAATTAAGGTACACGTGTCTGTTTTATCTATGTATTTACCCCTCTAACGATATATATATATGTGTGTGTGTGTGTGTGTGTGTGTGTGTGTGTGTGTGTGTGAGAATAAGAAAATTCAAAATATTATTATTATTATTATTATTATTACTGTTAATATCCAGCAATAATCTATTACAAGTGTTTATTATACTAGAGGAAATACGAAGCTGTACCCTAACCGAGGTCAGGGAAAGGGAGAAAGGAAGAAAGTAAAAGAGAAAAGCTACAAAAATGTATAAGATGAAAAGTAATTAAAAAGTGTATATGATAAGTGTTCCGAAAGTATTTCGAAAGAGTTCTGAAAAAATTCTGAAAGAGTATTCAAAGTATTCCGTAAGAGCTTTGTAAAATTCCCGAAAGATTACTGAAACAATTTTGAAAACTCTCGAAAGAATGTTAAAAGGATATAGTGAGTGTTCTGAAAAAATCTTGAATGAGTATTGAAAGTGTTCTGAAGAAGTTCACAAAGAATTCTGAAAATTTTAAAAATTGTTTTTAAAGTTTTCTAAAAGAATTTTGAAATAAATTCTGAAAGTGTTTTGATAGAGTTTTAATGATTTGAAATAACTTTAAAAAAATACATATTTAAAATTTTTTTAAAAATCTCCTCATAAAGGTATTTTGAAAGAATTCTGAAAGCATTTTAAAATCCTTGAAATAATTCGGGTGGCGGTGCGTTAATAAAGCTTTTCATGGTATATTTTCATGACGAGCTTATAAGCAAGACCGACCCTCAAATAACAGAGGATCCTTTAATTCTCTGACTCGGGTACAGAATACAGAAAAAAAAATATAAACAGGTTTTTGATTGAAAGCAAAATTACATTGCTTGCATTCTCTCCATTTTGCTTTCTGCTTTCTACTTTGCATTTAGTTGCGGTCATAAAGAGGAAAAAAACTAATTCAGGAGAGACAGTTGTTCATAATCCTCATAATTAGAACTTTGGTTTCTCTGACATGCTCAGATATATAATGTTGAAAATTGGTACAATTAAAAAAATTACACCTACTAAACACACACACACACACACACACACACACACACACACACGTATATCTATCTATCTATTTCTGTCATGGAAGCTTTACTGGAAAAATATTACACGATATCAGTTATAAAAAATCTTATCAATGAAAGCCATTGATTATAGAAGGACGTAAATAAAAGAATCCAAACGCAAAGTATATATATATATATATATATATATATATATATATATATGTGTGTGTGTGTGTGTGTGTGTGTGTGCCTCCCTGCAAATAAGGTTTCTATATGAGAACGTTTTCCATAACCATAAGAAAATACCTCTTACGAAACCACCGACAATAAATAATGAAATAAATTTTCTTTTTTTTTCTTTTTTTTACTAAAATAATAATTAATTAATAAAGAAAGTTTCGTATCTTAATTGAATTGAATGACATGAATTTTATATACGATGAATATATCGCTTTACAATTTTTCCCAATAACCATTCATTAATTTTTTTCAATACACTCTCTCTCTCTCTCAGAATGAAAATGAGCTCACGCAATATAGAGTGTGTGTGTGTGTGTGTGTGTGTGTGTGTATATATATATATGCTCAAATTTCCTACTCCAGTTTTGATAGTTTATCACATACTTCTGTGTCACTCTGTATATATATATATATATATATATACCTTTGGTACCTTTGGTAACTTTTGGTTAGCTTCCGCCTGAATTGTTCATTCTGACGAAGGTCAAGCTTTTCACTCCACCTTAGACGTACAGTTTAACGTCGAATCTGAACCACGCCCCATCAGCAGCCCAGCGTCTTAACGACTAGGCCACCTAGGGTACCCATTTATTTACCAACCACGTTCTTTATTGTGTGGAAGGATGAACAGCTGGGTTTTGCTGCGCGCCGGCTGCCGTCGGGTCTCGAACCTGGGGCCGATGGATTCGTAGTCAACGACGCTAACCACTACACCACCGAGGTGATATATATATATATATAATACAATCTTCTCTAATATATGGTTCTTTTCACACTTTCTTACTCTTTCATTTAATGGTCCGAAGCTCTGATGGACGTTAAAAATTCGTTATATTTTAAGATATATGCTTTCGTACGTCAATTTCTTGTGTACAGAGCTTGTACATTCTTTCAAAAGAACTCTTTTGGAATGCTAATGTGAGATGTTCACCCGAACATTCGCATGTTTTATTACAGTGATTCACCTGTGTATAATACTTTTAATCACCTGCAATTTAGTATATTATAATTTACAGTTATACGCATATATACCGGGTGTCCGAGAATTATCTGTACAATTTTTGGCTGTTATTAAAAGTCAACCATGAAGTGTAGAAATTCCAGTGTTGTCCATTTTACAGAGAAACTCATTAAGTTTTTTTTTATAACAAGTTTTGACAAGTTTTTCTTTTTGTACGCGGGTGACAGACATTGATGATTTAAAAGCAAGAATCACAGCTGCTATGAGCGAATTGATGTGGATATGCTGCAGCGTACATGGCAACATTTGGATTATCGATTGGATGTTTGCGAATCACTGATGGTGCACATATCGAATGTTTGTAACAACGTTACTTTAATAAAAGAAACTTTTGAAAATACAGATTCTAAATAATCTTGTTTAAGAATTTTACGTGTGTTATCAAGAATTTTATTAAAAGATGAAATTGTACAGATAATTTTCGGACACACTGGAATTTCTAAAAAACTTGTCAAAACTTGGTATCAGAAAAAACTTAATGAGATTCTCTGTAAAATGGGACAACACTGGAATTTCTACACTTCATGGTTGACTTTTAATAATAGCCAAAACTTGTACAGATAATTCTCGGACACCCTGTGTGTATATATATATATATATATATATATATATACAGAGTCATGCAAGAAGTAAATAGACACCCTTAATTTTATGGTAAAATGTATGCATCCAAATTTTTTTGCCATTATTATGACTAATATTCGTTTCCTTTTTAGATTGTAATATACCCATCCAAGAACATGCCTCGAACACAGATTCCAAAGAAATTTCTGACTTTCAACGAGGACGGATTGTTGGTCAATCTGAGGGTGGACTGTCCCAGCGACAAATAGCTAGGAATCTCGGAATACCCCTTTCTACTGTTAACAGAATAATAGTCCAATTTAAAGAAAAGGGCAAAACATCAATTGAATCACGACCTGGTCGACCTGGGCCTTCTGACAGATGTCTTCGTTTTGTTCGAAGATCTGTTGAGAACAACCCTCGTTTAAAAGCTTCAGAAGTGGCAGAAAAACTCAAAATTAGCCCAAGAACAGCAGTAAACTATCTTCATCAGCTTGGTTATTATGGACGTGCAGCTAGCTATAACTTGTGTTCGAGGCATGTTCTAGGATGGGTATATTACAATCTAAAAAAAGGAAACGAATATTAGTCATAATAATGGCAAAAAAATTTGGATGCATACATTTTACCATAAAATTAAGGGTGTCTATTTACTTCTTGAATGACTCTGTATATATAACTTTAATAATAATCCTACTTTATCTAGCTAAGGCCTTTGACACAGTACCTCATGACATACTTTTAAAAATCTCGAACACTACGGCTTTAGGGGACTGCCCTTAAGATGGTTCAACTCATATTTGGCTAATAGGACACAATTTATAGCACAGGGCTCTTTAACATATAGACAAGACGCACCTCCCACGTGGTACCCCAAGGGAGCATTCTGGTACCTATCTTGTTCCTCCTTTCTATAAACGACTTTCACAGGTCACTAAATAACTCTTCCTGCTACCAGTATCCACATGATACCTCAATCATAACCTCACATAAAGACGTGTGTGTATGTATGTGTATATACGAGTATATACCAC